>JAUZND010006383.1:0-10788 GCA_034780555.1 Coelogynopora nodosa | reverse complement strand
TAGGGGGGGGGTAGGGGGGGGGGGTAAAGGGTGGGGGGAGGTAGGGGGGGTATGGTCTATTTTTAGCCATGACTCATTAATCTATTTATAAGTGTGGTCGAATCCACTCTTCCTATACTACTAGTGTTCTTTTTATTCTATGTCTTAATTATTTCCTATTCCTATTGGTCATATATTCCGCTGTACAGAAACAAATGAGAAAAGTTCACTAAAAAATATATTCTAGTGAACTGACATCGCATATTTATATTGCGCAATATTGATTCAGATGATTAATAAATAAGTAGCAATAGATAGTTTTCATAAATTTTCATTTTAAAATATTTGCACACTACCAATATTAGACGATATGGTAGCATCATCAAGCCAAGTAAAAGATTTACATTATTTAGAATTATTGATCATGGAGTGTACGAAAGATAACTTTTATTGTATAGTAGAGACACTGCGACGGAATGATTTGAACGCAACGAAGATCCACCTTATTGCGAATGTAGCGTGGCCTGACGACTGCCTGAGTATAGTGCAGATTCGAAAACTTTGTCAACAATTCCGAGAGGGTTACTAGAGAATGTTTTGAACGGCAGCAAGATGGTGGAAGGAAGAAGAGTGAGATCAGATTGCAGAACATCAATGCTGTGGATGCTTTACTTTAAGAAGATTGTGCTATGACTATTCAAAGTATTGCAGATGAACTGGAGATATCCCATTCTATGGTACAGCGAATTATGGAAGATGACCTTAAAAGGATATGGTTCAAGACCAGGTGGGTACCACACACCCTCTTAGAGGCAAACAAAGCTGTTCGTGTTGATCGTTGTTAGACCTTACTGGATGCAATGCAAACCCGACTGTGCAAAGCTAACCTTGTTACGATTGACGAAAAATATTTCTACTGTCGCAAAATCAAACCTAAGAACAAGATTGGTTGCTGGCTATCAGCAGGTGGAGATGAAGAGCGCAGGCAAACAGCTATCAGGTCTACAATGGAACAGAAGTACCTCGTCATCGTGGCAGTTAGTCAGCGAGGACACCATTATTTTGAAGTCTTGGACAGGTTTGAGACTGCTGATGCCGAGCGCTACATCGCATTCCTTCGCACACTGGAAGAATTTCTGTCAACAAGACAAGGAAATCCCATTCTGCCACAAAACATGCGTCTCGTGCATGATAATACACGCCCACATGTCGCTAATGCCACCAGAGAATATATCGAAGAAAGGAATATCAGACTTCTGAGGCAGCCACTCTACTCTTCCGATGTAAATCTTTGTGATAGCTACATTTTCCCAAGGCTGGAAACCTTAAGAAAAGACTGAATATCATCACCCGATGATGTTCGTCTCTTTTTGCAACAAGAAATGCCGAAGTTTACCGCATATCGCATGGTCAAAGCACTGACTACATCAATGGAAGTAATGAGACTCATTATCGAAGCTAATGGCAATTATGTAAAATAAAAATATACATTGTGTTCACATAAACATTAAATCCATGTTATATATAATAAAGTTTTGTATTTTTTATTTTTAAATATTTTTTTGTAGCCGCTCATTTATTTCGGTACAGACTATAATTAAATCTTTACGAAAATTTCCTGAAATTTAATCATTGTGTGTGTTTTCTAATAATTTTGATGATCAGAAACTTGTTCATTTGCAATATATTTTATATAATCTCACATGTTTAGCATATTTTTTCTAAATTTGTGTTCAGAATGTTCTTTTGGGATACTATGTGGTTATACAAAACTTACAATTTGAATAATATTAAATTATTAATATTTTAAAATGTCGTTTCGCAAAAAAATAATAATTAAACGTTCTTGTGAATAATATATATATATATATATTAAATTTAGATGGTCTCTTGCAGTATCCGTTTCGTTCCATATTGTATTACTTATCTCTGATTGGTCATATATGTGAATTTTAACCCAAATTATCATGAAATTGGATCATTGTGTGTGTTTTCAAATAATTTCGATGTTCCGCCACTTGATTCACTTACAATATATGTTACTCCCTTTGTATTTAATTAATTGAATTGTGAAATAAGGTAGTAAATTGTAGAGTGTAAATGAGAACATATGTGATTACACATGTTCATTATTAAAATCTTACTACGTTGGTTTTCTTTATATCCATTCGATGTGCCATATTCATTTATTTATACTGCAGTGAATTATTTTCCATTCAGAGCATTATGGATGAAGATATAGGGCAGATGATAAGTCTGGTTTCAGAGGTCCACCTTTCTTTACTACTAATAATATTTACAATTTGCACAGACAATTTGACGTTAAATAAACAACAACGTAACGTCAAAGTTGTGCAAATCATAATGCCAGATTTGGTGTTATATTTGGTTTTATAGTAAATATGAAGTTATATTTTTGCAACTATTGTATGATGTCATGTTTGGCGTTATGTTAATGATTTCAGATAACGTTAAATTTTGCATTATATTTTCTCAACACAGTTAATTACTTAGTTAGGTACAAACTTACCTAGGTACAAAATATTAGTCAGAATATATTAAGTGATTTGAAATGTTTTGTAAAGTAAAAAAAAAGTTAAAAAGTGATTGAATAGTTTGCACAGAAGGCTAAAATTAAGTCTCAGAACAGACTATATAACAGGAATTTTATGGAATAGAAACTACGTATGTATTTGCATAATACACTGTAGAAGAGTACTAGAACTTACATGGATATTTTTGCCTTTATAAAAGTATGCATCATAAAAAAATATTGTACTTCATTTTTTATTTGCGTGACACGAAAAAGTAGACATGTCGAAATTGCAATTTTGGCGATGTGGACTACTTTGAAAATAAATAGAAGTTGAATTTAGTAAAATTATTTCCAATAGTGTTTTAAATACTATAGATTATTATCTAGTTAGATTATTATACTAGAGTATGCTAGATTTAGGGTCAATTATTACAATTCCGCTGTACAATTAGTCAATAACATCTATAATAAACTATAATTACTTTTTTGAGCATTCAAGGCTTGTTATTATTGATTAATCTATAGTCAACAACGTTAATTCAAAACAAACACTTATTAACATTTGTAGTATAACAATGAAATTATTTACAAATTTTGAGAATGATTACATTTTCCATTTACATATCTCTTGCATTGTCGGGACTGAAGAGCAAACTTATGGATTATTTACAAAAAGTGAAATAAAATATGTATGCCCCACAATTTGCATCTATTTTACTTGTTAGGCATTTAAATTTAAATTTGAACATCCGTTATAAAAATTGACCTATTTTAAAATTTTAATATCTCTTGGTATGGACTGCGAAATCAACTGGATAATAGCAATAAAAAACAAATGAATGAAAATAAAATTAAAGGTGAAAACCGTTAGTTACTTATAGCGTAAATTAAATACAGTAATTGAGAAAAACTTAGAAAGTAGAGTGACCATAACCGTAGTTTATATCCATGTTGTTTCAAAGTAATAAATAAATAAAAATATTTCGTATAAATAAATTGAATATTGTTAAAATAAAACAATGTTACCTAAAGTGGCACTGTGTATATTGTCTTAATTATTGCTATTATTATTGTTTTTACAAATTATTACAAATAATTCGTTAGACTTCATAATTGTAAATTTAATACAGAAATATAATTACAGATAACTTGCTAATTCTTTCAATAATAAATAAATTCATTAAAGACAAAGCGTTGTTTTTCATTTTAACAGTTATTTTTCATTTTCTTATACTTTTTTACTTATAATTATTAAAATAAAGTAAAATAATAATACTAATTATTTTTAATTAAATGCAATAACATTTAAATTAAATTAATAACTGCACTGTCTGTCCATTCTAGAAAATATTAGGTAAATTTCCGTTTTTCTCCGCGGATAAAGGAATGGGCAGCGTTAGATATTCTAAACATTCTATATAATATGTCAGATGATACTTAATTATGAGAATATTTAGAATTTACAATCCGACTTTGTGTGTACCAAATTCCTTTTAGTTTGTACCACAATTGTTTCTTTACAAATAATTTTAACTATTAGTTATTTTGTAACCTTATTCAGTTATTCTTTTTTAAAGAAAGCAATTTACTATTTTATGTAAGTGTACCTATGTAATCTACGAGAACACCCAAAAACGATTAATAAAACTATTTTTAATACATTTCTCTATTCCAATTTTTAAATTATAAAAATGTCCATATATATTTAAACTATTAACTGCTTACATTGATTTATGTATATAATTTCTAATTTTAATTATTTAATGGGTTAACTTCTATTAAATATTATAGATATATGTCACAACAAACCTCTACAGATTATTTAGTTTGTGCTGCCGAAATGTTTTTCAAGCTATATGTTAAAAACAACTCTGCCTCTAATGTGAGCAGCTGATGTCACTAATCTTCAACAAATCTAAACATAATCGAAATTTGACATTTTATAAGGATATTAATATAATTTTCGACTGCAATCTATAATTGCTTAATTTATAAAAAAATATTTTATCTTCTACATACATACAGATGTTGTCGGTGTACAAAATTTAATCGCATACAATTTCATTAAACTAAACAAAGTTTAGCATTTTTAAATCACACATTTTAAATTAGTACCTGAAGTAGAATTTTATATTAATATATTAAAAACATTACACACATTTAAATAATAATCATATCTGATAAAGTGTATTAATTTGCACACAATACAGTAAAAATAATGACTTTTTTTAATCGAAGATTTATGATAAACTTAAAAATTGAAATCTTTAATATATATTTTTTATCAATTTTTAAATGTTTGTATATATTTGTATATGTAAATGATAAATTTAATAATTACTTATATTTAATCAAATATGCATTACAATCAATAGTGTACAGTACTATTAATTAAAGTAATTTATCAGTGTTCAATATATTAGATTATATTTTTTGTACAAAAACTTATTTTAATATATAAATTAATCAATTATTTACAATTTCAAGCAAAACATGCTTATAATAATTCTAACATCGGTTAATAGGTTCAATGTATAATTATTCGAAAATAGGTATTTTCTAGAGTTCATTTAAAAAATTTTTTTTAACCTTTGTCACCCTTTTCAACCACAATAGTAATTTTATCATTTTCAAGATTGTTCCGTAATTTTAAATCAAGTTTTCTTTAAAGTTTGATGTGTGACCTTCGAACCATGTAATTATAAAGCAAATGACATTATCTTTTCGAATTCACTGGAATCATTGTATACTGCGTCTATATACGGCATCACTGATTCGACGATTCGACCAGCAGAAGGATAATTTAATCTATTTTTATTTCATTTGGTATGCAACTTTTCACAAGCTGTTTTCGCCCCATCCTTCGAAGGGTAGTGTTCGTTATAACATTTTATTGAGAAAATGAAATATTTGTAAAATAATTAGTTGCCGACTAAATTGACTGAATGCCCAAAGGGTTTGCTTTGGGCCAACTGTGTGATTTTGGATTATGAATAACTTATAAATTTAATAACTTATAAAAGCCTAATAAAATGAGTATAAAAATTAAAATTAAGACAGCTAAATTTTTTTTTTGTCAAATTGTTAAAAATTGTTATATCTTAATGTAAATATCTATATAAGATACAATTCCAAGGGAGCTAGGAGTGTTGTAGCACCCCTTTATAATAATAATAAAATTGACGTTTTTGTCTAAAAATGATAGTACCATGAGAATTTATTTTATACCTTTGTGATTTATAGCATTTTGTGATAAATATAAAAATATTTAAAGAAAGCTAAAAGAAAACTTTGATATGTATACAAAATGGTGGATGCAGTAGTTGTTAATAGCGAGGCGCAACCCTCGAATTGGGACATAAAAAATGTTCTTTAATAAATGTATTATTTTAATTTATTTATTGTCTTTCTTTACTTTAATTTACTATCCATATTTATGTTGCAGAACATTTATTTAATAATTTTATTTTCATTGAAAAAATTAAACTAATCCGCTGAAAAAAAGATATACCTAATGATAAAATATATTACTATTCGTTGAATATATATATTAACAACACTATGCGAATTTTTAATTTAACCATGGACGTTTTTCTGGGACCCGTCAATATACCCTTAAATTTCTGTAATAAATAATAAGAACATTTTATGATTTAATTCTATAAAATGTAGCAAAAAATGTAACATAAAATTACCAATATTTCAAGTTTCCACCCGTGAGAGGAAAAGAAAAATAAAAAGCAGAAATCGAAAAATCCGAAAAATGGATAACAACGATTCCAATGGTTGGTCAGGAGATTATTAACAGTAAAATTTACTTAAATAGACAAAAGTTCAATCAATAAATAAATAAACCCGATATTTCAGAGACTTCCTAACTCGAGAGGATAAAGATAGAACATTGTGTTGACAAATAACTACATTCGTGCTGTATGTTTACATTGATTTAAAAATAAGTGTTTTGCAAATTATGAATTATGGGATTTTAATCCAAAAAATAAGGATACTGTGTTATCTTTCCTTTTCTTCTATGTATCACTTTGACTACATCGCCCTATTTTAGCTATCCGTTATACATACATATATGAATTGTTTTGAAACAGACTGAGTACAAACAATTTGAAGTATTTAAAGGCGCTTATATTAGTATACGGTATTTATACATTCCTTTTAGATTTACATTATTCAAAGTCCTTAAATTTAAATTCTCAAACAACAATTAAAATAACTTAAGTTTATTTAAATCATTAAAATAGATTGGGCATATTATTCATTTATTAACGACATAAATAATTGTAGCATATTATCAAATTAATATATTAAAATCAGTAAAAAAAACGTCGCATTAAAATTGTTTGTATTTTTAAGTTTAAAATATATTAAATTATAGTATTATCTTATTATTACAAATTCTAAAATTTGTTTCAATGTTTTAAGGCAGTACACATTTCAACGCACGCTGGTAAACATTGTAGGTATTCATTTAATGAACATATAAAATTACTCAATCTAATATCGTGATATACGGTTATATACGGTTATATTGATATTTTGGTTAATAAATTAAATTATTTTAATTTCTACCTGCAAATATATTTTTCCGTTGTCAAGAGGGATTAGTTATGTTTTAGAGAAATTTATAAGCTTAAAAAAACTACACATTCTTAAAAGAATAATGGAGAAATGTATGATACTTAAAAAATGAATTTGTATATGTAAGCAACAGATCAACGATTGTTTCACTATCATATTAGTTAACTTTATACTTTTCTTTAATATTAATTTTTCATTCACTTTTGAAATCAATGGGAATAGTCAATTATGCGAAGTCAAAGGATAAATAAAAAGCGACATTACAAGCGAAGCAGCCTGTACTAACTACTAAGCAAACAGTATTGCAAGAATACAATATTGATACGGAAGATCGATTAAGATTTATTTTGAAGTTAGTTATTTTTGTACCTGTGGTTCTGTTATCTAGCATAATAAAAGTCTAAACTGATAGGTAGATAGGAGGGAGCCAGATATACTCAGGTTTAATTTGATCCCTTTACACTTAATGTGTAAAAATATATTTTTGAGTTAGTTAAAAAGGGTTGCTTCAGATATAATTCAGTTACCTTTGTACCTCTTTGTACCTGTGGTGTTGTTATCTGATATGAAAGTCGCAGAAGAGTAGGCTCAGCTAAGTTCGGTTCATATTAAAGCTGTTGTTGTTTTGGATAAAATATCCTCAGTTTCTCAGCTTCACGTTAATTTGTTAATACTGTTAATACTGATAATAATATTAGTTACGTTACAAAAGCAACTTATAAATACTGATTCAAGCAATCAAATCTTATCTAGTTACATTATAAATTAGATATTACATATATGTAAGATCACGTTCGTAGAAAAATATTGTAATATTGGTTATTTTTGAAAAAATACAAAATTGTACGTACGAATTATACCAGAATCTTCTGTTGATACATATCTCTTCATATCACATATGAAAGCATTTAATTAAACCCCAAAACAACTATTTTTCAGTACTAACTAATAAACTAACTGTACTG
The DNA here is from genome assembly GCA_034780555.1 of Coelogynopora nodosa. Lineage (NCBI taxonomy): Eukaryota > Metazoa > Platyhelminthes > Proseriata > Coelogynoporidae > Coelogynopora > Coelogynopora nodosa. Next base: position 2,715 of record JAUZND010006383.1, on the reverse strand, counting down.
TTTTAAAAGTAATTTATAATGTTTCATTTTAAAGTAAACTATATTATAATAAAAATAAAAATTTATGCTACATATTTTTATTTATCTTCTGTGATTATTTACTTGAAAAAAAGAATTTATTGACATTGTTAAATTTTTAGTTGTAAAAAATATATACAACTTAAAATTAACTACATAAACAAAAATAATGTAAACACATTCAAATAATTCGTATATTTAAAAAGTTATTTATTGCAAAATTACACAAATATTATGATAATTTTACTTACGTGATCATCAGAATAACGTCACAATGAAAAAATCGCCGTTTTGTAGCCAAAGGGAAAGGATGAAAAAATTACAAGTGGTGGTAAAAAATATTGCACTGATTAATATTTAAAAATTTCATCCCAAGGAAAATTTCGATATTTGACATTTTCCCAAAAACTTCGGACATGTTATCTAATGTCAATAACGTTATCATTGCCCAATAACACTAATGTTATCGTTTTTAGTGGATATATATTTTTTGAGAATATCTGATAATAAAATTGGACAATAAAAAAAAGGAATTTTATAACTAAAATAATATGTTTGTGACATCCATTCCATATATTATACTAAATTTTGACAGAGAATTTAATAAAGAAATTAGGACATTTTCAATAGTAAATTAGTTATTTAATTGGGAACTAAAGTAAAAAATGATTTTTTGTTATATGAACTTATTTATATTTTAAGCAAAATGTTATTAGCTATATTAAATTAAAAATTCGTTTTGATATTTGAACTTATTTCTATTTTAAGCCAAATGTTATTAGCTATGTTAGATTAAAATTAAGTTAATTAATTTAAATGAAAGCTGTGACAAAGCTGTAATATCAAAGATGTGTTTCGTAAATCCGAAAAGCCGCTTTAGAATCCAGCAGCTTTACTTATGACATATAAAAAAATAAAGCTGCCAAGCAAAGTAGAGAATAGCTGTTCTGTGAACAGTTGATCGAAAAAATATCTGTTTTACTGAAATAAATAGTTATAAATGAATTTACGATGTGGACAGTGGTTGTCACTATAAAATAATTATAGAATTATTGGAGTGAAAAGATTTTAAGGTATACATTGTCATCTAAATATCGTCCGTTTTAGTTTTAATTTAACATAATTTGTTTTAATGTTTGGTAGATAAATTAAATGTATTTATTTTAATTATTTTTTTTAAGTAACGTAATTTATACCACGTTATATAACACGCATATAACATAGTTCATAACATATTTATATATATATAATTATTAAAAAGTAATGCTAGCCATAGCTTTAGCTATAGCATAGCTAGCTATTCTAAATGTCTATCTATAAAATTTTATTTTACTATACAAAAAATACATGTATATAATTTTTTTTATACTACTTACAAAAAAAGTAGTATAAAAGATTTAGCTTATGGCAGGCAATCCAGCGACTTCCGTATATCACCTATGCATATATTGAGTGTTATTTGGAGAAGAACATTGAAGTGCATCATGGTCGCGTTAGTGTGCACAAGGCTGGATATATCGCCTATCTACTTGTACCGCATCCCAGCATGAAATCCGCACTTATTCCCCAAATATATTGAGTGTTTACGGTTAGGGATTGATTGAGGATGCACTTCAATTACTCATGCAGCTGAGTGAGGATGTTTACCGTTGGAATATACAATATGGCTGTCAACCCTATATCATAAGTGAGTAAGAGAAACAAACACACTTCCGTGCTAAGCAATGCTATATGTATGCTCTCGCAAATTTGACATAAAGGATACAACAACAAAAAATTAATTATCGTGAATGAGCCCGATCATCTTACTGGTGCTTATACCATGTGCTGGTGGTTACCCGCATGTCAGAAGTGCAGCAGGAAAATGCGTCTGCGATCAAATTACTTTCCAGTCTTCCATCATAATTTTCGTAATTATGATTGTCATATCATCTGCGAAAAGGCACTATTGAAAATAAAACAGTGGGACGTTTCAGTAATCGTACATACGAAGGAGCGCTACATGGCAATGTACTCCTCATTTAAACTCATCCCGGCAACAAAGAACAGAAAGGCTGTTAACGTGATCCTAGGTTTTCGTGACTCCTACTAATTTCTTACCGCTTCACTGAGTCTTGTGGGAAATCTGGAGGTAGACAAGCTTGCACTTACTCAGACCTTATTTTCTACGGAGACTGATTTCAAGTCTGTGGCCCTATTCAAAGGTGTGTTCCCCTATACCTATTTCGATTCGCTGGCCCGTCTCGAGGAGAAGAGTCTGCCGACTTACGAAGCCTTTTTCGACGATCTCATCAAACAGGACTCTACAGAATAACGATACCAGAGGGCACATGAGGCTTTGTCAATTCTGAAATATCAATCATTTGGTGATTATATGAAGGCTATCTGAGATTAGACATGTACTAGCTCGGTGGACATGGACTTTCAGAATTTTCTGGAGCTGACACTCACATAGGACAAATTGGACCCCGGCTACTATTTCACACTAACCGGCCTCTCTTGACATTTTATGTTCAAGATGACGGGAGCTCAAGTTGATTGACCGAAGGTCCCTGGTTCGAATCCCGACCAGGCCACCTACATGATTAAATTCAGCGGCTGCCCAGATAGGCTCATGGATAGTGCCCGTTGTGGTGCGTCTCAGCAATCCGTTAGGATGAATATCTGTCCGCGCATCGGCGTCTCTTGCTGTGGCTG
>JAUZND010006382.1:0-10790 GCA_034780555.1 Coelogynopora nodosa | reverse complement strand
TAAAGTAAACACTGCAAGTGGTCCAAGTAAAATACCAGCATGGATTTTCAAAGAATACTCAAGAGAGCTAAGTAAACCTTAAAGTTTAATATACACCAAAAGTATAATCAGAAAATCTTACTCAAAACCATGGAAAACTGCTTTAGTCAGTGCATGTGTGAAAACCATGGAAGCTTTATTCACAAATCCCAAATCTGTTCGCTCTATTGCCGTAACACCTATTAAAGCAAGATCCCTAGACAAAATTGCTTTAAAAAGAATTCAAATTCTCCTAGAAAATTAAGAAGATTTACACCAATTTGCATATAAAAACAATTACAGTACTATTGATGCTTTAGTTTTAACAATGCACTTTATTTAAAGTACTCTTGACAATAATACTGGTTCAATAATTAAGGCTATATTTCTTGATTACTCTTCAGCTTTTAATACTGTTCTTCAAAATCAACTTATAATTGAAGTTAACAAATGTACACCTCATTACGCTAAATGGATAAAGTCCTATATGAATGGTTGGTCACAGTCAGTTAAATGTAAAAACAACCAGTCTTCTACGCCTATTCAAGCGTAAGTTGGTATGCCACAAGGAGTACCCTAAGTGCGAAATTATTTACATATGTTACAAATGAAATAAATTATGAGAAACTAAATTTTAATAAAAATAAAGGTAACATTATCAAACATTCAGATGATAAAAAAATTCTTTATGAAATAAGAAAAGGCACTAAACTTAATGATTAACAAAACTACCTATCGCATGTTCTATCCGATTCTGAAATCTCAAAAAGAAAAAATCTGAAACTCAATCAAATGAAATGCGAATAAATCATTTTTAAACACAATATCTGTAATAATACAGCTGTTCTGTCTACAATTACTGAAAATATCATTATTAACGATAAAAATATTCTTAAAGTAAAGAAAGTAAAATATCTTGGCATTATTATCTCCGATAATTTAAAATTGACAAAACATATTGATTGTGTTGTTATTAAAGTTAACTTTATTATAAAATGTCTCTCAAAAATTCTTCCATATATTAAACATAAAACTAAATTGAATATCTTCAACTCTGTAATTGTACCAAATATAATACATGCCTGCGAAGTATGGGGTTGTGGTCTTCTGATGAAGGATAAGAAAAAACTGAGGAAACTAATTAATTTCTTCGCAAGGGTCTCATCAATAGACAAAGAAAAACTACGCCAGATCGTAAACTCACAATTTAAAAACCGATTAAAAAAGTCATTAATAAAATTATTATCAATAAAGATTATCTTCTACAAAATATACTTGAAAACTACTCAGCTAGGCGGTTACATGGGCCCACCTGATTCAAAAATAACCTTCAAGAGGATATTCTACAGATCCGTTCCTGAGAAAAGTTTACGTTACTCTATGAATTGGACATTCTTCTTTAAATATAATTTATTTAATTTTTCAATAAAAATTTTCTAATTTCCAAAATCATCTTGACACCTTAAATTGACGAAAATTCCAATCAATAAATATACGTTTTCCCTTGCCCACCAATAAAAACTTGCTTACAATGACCATGTAATAAAATATATGTTGAATATCAATGTATCTTGATATAAATTTAATTCAAAAACAAAAATTTAAAAAAAAATTATATGAAATTCTCCTAATATATTACCATTTTAGTAAACAATTATTTTATTTTTTACTGTAAAGTATTAAATTACTATAAATAGTATAAACCATTACCTCATTTTTAAAGTCCAAAAATGAGATGTATCTTCAATTGAACAATGTGACAACTTAACAAATTATTATATGAAGTATAATATCGAATGATTAAAAGTAAAACGTTTAGTTGTAATTTTCTAAATTTGTAGTCAAACTGCAATATAACGAGAATAAGTTAAGCGGATAAAAAATGTATTATATATTTACAGATATGAAATCGTAATGTTTTAGAGAAAACAGTTATAAAAGTAATATTGTATTATGCATTCACAATATATTTCTGTATATCTTTATATAAAAACCTTATACACTTAATAAACTGAAACGTGTTAATGTAAGTGTGTAAGTATCTCTCAAGTGCCTACCCTTTCAAAGATCAATAATAATTATGTTATACCTACATAAGATATTTTTACTATAATATACATTTTAATATGTATCCCCCACTAAAATCGATTAGTCCGCGATTAGATGTAGGCCATTCTAAACTTAATCTATATATTTCGGAAATAATAATTTTATAAATGTTATTTTATCAGAAACCTTTTAAATTTTACAAAGCTACAAATCCGGATTAAAAAACGTTAAAGTACTAATTCCAAAAAATTCTCAATTTAGAAAGTCTAAATGAAAGATGTATAGACAAGTAGTGAGAGTATGTATATATATATACTTAGACAATTAACACAGGATGAGAGTGCAGCAAGTACACCTTAGCAACTTAATACCAACTCACCTATTTTCCATTCATGCAATTGTATATATATAGTATTTTATTATATTTTTTAGACTGCACTTTATGAAATTTTTACTTTCCAACTTGACTACTCTTTGATTCTATTATGTGATTGTGTTTCATTTAGCGAAGGGTTTTAAAGAGGTTTAGTGATATAGACTGATTGATATAATATACTAATAATAACAATAAAGCAACACATAAGTCTGTCTGTCAACCCTACAGGGCAAATACCACACGAGTACACAAATTTCGTACTTTATATATAAAACAATATCAATTATTATAATAATGATAACAACACTGAAAGACAGTACAGAGGGAGAGAAAAAAGGGGGGATAGAAATGAGTGCAGAAGATATGATTTTTATAAACGAAGTATCGAACAATGGAAGATAGATTGAGTATTTAAGCAAAGAATTAAAATAATACAAATAATAAGAAAGTAGAGGGGTGGGGAGTGGGAGGGGCGTGTTCGATATAAAGAATTATACATAACAGTTTAAAGAAATAAATGATTAAAAAATGAATCAATTTTTCTTGCCATCACATTTTAAAAATTGTATTTAATCTTCGTTCTAATATTTTTGTAGTTTTATTCATTCCAATGTCTAAAATAACGACAATTGTCTGCATAATAAGTTGTATTAAAATCAATGTACCTATGACTACAGAAGTACCACTAAGTAGGTATCTGTCATATAAATTAAATATTGATTGTAGATTTAAATAATAGTACCTGATTTAACAACTGGAAGAGTGGAAATTCAAAAGTAGTGGATTAATTTTTTACGCTAAATACCCTATTTATATTATTTTTCCCAGAAATATGATTAAGTAATGAGTAATACAAAGAAGCAGCAGCTTAAAGTATGTGTAAAAATCAATAAATAAAGTTTTCTTTCGAAGGTAAGTGCTCCTTTTATAATATAATTATTTATATATAGGTTTATGTGTTTACATGTAAACAGATAAAATTTAAACTATAAAATATTTATGATTTTATAAATAAAATTTTTGATGAAAAACATTTATCAATACTGAATCTATATGTATTTAAAATATATAAATAGTATCTTAGCAATTGTCACCAGCATGCTAGGTATACACTTACTGAAGCTGAAAATAGTTTTTAAGGGATATATGGTAATATTGAATGTTACAATACATCCTACACTTTAGAAATTATAAAGATATTAAATTATTTGATAGATGTGTTGGTTATAGAAACTAATAACTAAGCATTGACAAATAATAGTTTTTTAGTACACATATAACTGAAACATCTTATAAAAATATAAAACTTTCTATTTTACATTATATATCGTAGTTATATTTCATTATAGGCCTAATGCAACTAGTATTTGTGTGTAATAGTAAATTAATCGAATGCATTGTTGATTTGATCAAAATCTTATAAAATTCAGTATAACAGATGTTTAAATCTTGTAGATTAGTTATTATATTAGAATCAGTTCAAATTTCGTTCAAATAATTTATATTTGACCAGATAAGATTATCGGACAAAAATATAAGATTAGTAAGATTAGAAGTTTTCATTTCCTATCAGTGTTTTCAGAAAAGATTTATGTTGGATTTAAAGCGAATTATATACATTTGTCATGTTTCATGATGAAGTGCAATCTAACTTTTACTAATCAAGTTTTTTTCATTTTAATTAAAAAATTTATTAATGAAAAAATACTTCTTTTAAATTATATCATCATTTAATAAATTCACTTTAAATCTAAAAGACAATATGTTAGATTGAGAAAAACTCATATTAAAAACATGTTTAATAGACATATGTAGCAGAAATACGTAAGTGTCAAAAATTAATTGAATTTTTCATTGATATATAAATCAATTTTTTTTCTTAATAAGCCCTTGTTAATTTATAATTTTTTTATATATTATAAATATTTTGTTTAATTTCTTTAAAATATATCATTAAATCTTGGATTTTTTAAAAGAACCGATAGGATAGGTTATAATATCCTCTCTTGGATATAATAGAACCAAGAGATGATAGGGCGTTGATAACTCGTTGAAAAAGATATTTTCCTTCGCATTATACTCATATGAAATCTTTAATTTCTTGCTAACCATTTAAATTTCATGAACAATTCTTAAATTCTGTTGCAAAATGTTGATTTTCTAAAAAAAACAGTATAAATTTAGTAAAATACTGCAAAATATTGAACTTCTATAAAAAATTATTTAAAACTGCTCTTTTTATCGTTATGCTAAACAATAAGTATTAAAAAAAACATTAAAATATTGATGCATTTATAAAACAGTAAGGTTGAACATCATATACAGATGAAGAGTAAGATTCATGCAAAAAAAGTGTGTTCGTTTGCTATTTGTGTTTGACATAGTAAATTCCAGGTATCACAGTTGTTTTCAGATTCTAATCCATAAACATTTCTCCGAATTGTTTCAGTTTCTCCAAATAGTTTTATATTCAGTATATTAAATTCCATATAATTAATTGACAGTTATTTTGCACGTTGTTTTTTAATATGCAATCATCAACATACGAATTTCCAAATATTACGTATTAAAGGTATAAGAAAACAGATATCGAATATTTCCCAGAAAGGCAAGAATAAACCTCAAAAATTTGTAAATAATTAAAAAACAACTTTATATTTTTCTATATAATTAGTATTTTCCAGAATCAGAGTCGACTTTAAAACTGTGGAGACTATTTTATTATTTAAAAATGATATACTAACTATGTATAAATATGTAGTTAAATGTACAGTTAAATGAGAAACATGTCAGCAAAACTGCACCAATAATAATAAAACCAAACGCATAATGTATTGGTATAATTTTTTTTAAGTTATCGTTATAGTATTTTAATATGATGACCCGAAATACATGCTCTATATGAAAACATCATTTTCAAAAATATATTTAATTTTTATTATTCTCAACAGATTGCAACCATATATTATCAGGTAACTTTTTTTAATGTAAAAACTAATGTTATCTAACAGATACGGTTATTTTAATTTACTAAATTAAACACACAGCTCTCAAAAACTATATCTATTTTATTATATTATCGAGTTGCCATACTTATTTACGGACACGAAGTTAAGGCAATCGCATTTTGAGTTCTGCGTCACACCCGTATAATTGGAACACCAGTGTAATTGGAAAAATATAAAACAAGATACTACATCGATTAGATAACGTTTATGTTATAGCCATAGGCTCTTCACTAGGGTATTTTTCTAATGACGTTCATAGGTATGCTTATACAACAAATTATATGTTTGATACTTCGCAATTGTTTTTTAAACAAAAATTAATGCATATTCGGAAATCAAATTTTGGAAGCTTCTTTTCATAATACTATTTGCAAGTGACGTGTACAAAACATTTTTTTAATCGGAGAAAAACATTAAAAAATCATAGTAATTCATAACAATAATTGAATAACATGCTACGCGATATACTGCTTTAAAACAGAGATTTAGAAGTCCATAACAAAAATGCGAACCATATTATTAAAAAAAAATTCTTTAACAAAACTTTTTTTTTTATTACAAGCGCTTATGTTTAATCGGGAGAGCTTTAAATTGTAAAAGAATAACTTGAGATGTTTTGCAAATTAATCACAAACAAAAAAATCAGGAATTGATTAACACAGAGAAAACATAATACAACCATATACAATCAAAGTGCAAAAGTTACACTAAAGTTATATGAACAGTTACAATGTTAACTTTTATGGTCACACTTAGATAAAGAGATTTGTGCTTTCATTTAAAAGCTTACCGAAATAATGTGAAAAATCAGTGAAAATAATAGCAAGCAAGTAGACAATGTACAATTAATTGAAATAAAATATTTTATAAACACAAGACTACATTACAAAGAAAGAAAATAGCAAAGAATTACAGATTTGCATACTAACTCGAAATAAAAGAAAGACAACATCAGTTAGACATACAAATATTACAATTTATACACAGTCTAGTAATATTTGACATACGAAAAATAAATATGTTACACGAGATAGATCGCGACAAGATCCATATTTTGTGTTAGTAACATGATATATCGCACACATGAAAAGGTGTTCTGGTAGATACATCAGTTTCGAGACAAGATTCTTTCATCAAATCATTAACAAATGGCATTGATCAGAACTATCTATATTATATATATGTGGCTTTATATCACTTCTGTATATTGAACGTTCTAGTGGAGAACACTAAATATAGAAATTATAATAAACCTAATAATAATAATAATAATAGGAATCACAAATATAGAGTGAGTACTTTACATAAGCAAAAGGCGCGTTGGTCCAGTGCTCAATATTGAATAGCGACTGGTTGTCCATTGACTGTCTTTTGTTTGACAACACCGTCTTCCTCAATAACCACAGTTTCAATACCATTTTCAACTATTTTTTTCGTAGTGACCCGTTTCCCATTGACAACACGTGTGGACGATGATCGAAAACTTCCCGCTCCTGCTCCCATTCCACCTCCCATTCCCATAGTAGAGAAGGAACTAAATATTTGATTACCGCCACCGCCATGTTGCATGAATGGATCGCCCCCGAAGGGATCCATGCCACCAAACAAACCGCCAAATGGTTGGAACATTGGTACTGAAATGGAGGTTGCATGTGCTTGACGGTAGGGTCCCCCACGGTTATCCCGTGTATTTTGCCGCCGAGCGCTTCGATGTGCCGCCCGCTGTTGCGGAACATGATGCATATGATGAAGGCCAGTGTCAAAATGCGAATGAAAGTCTTGAAAGGGGTCCCTGCCACCAAAAAATTCGCGAAAAACATCTTCAGGATTTCGAAAAGTGAAGTTAAAGCCATGCATACCAGCCCCAAACATGTCATGGAAATTTGGTGGCATTCCACCCGGATTTCGTCTGCTGCTTTCGCCACCTCCTTGCAAACCTTCTTTACCATAGCGATCATAAATAGTACGCTTACTGGAATCTGATAGAACTTCATATGCCTCACTTATCTCTTTGAATTTATGCTCAGCTTCTTCTTTATTTTCCGGATTCTTGTCTGGGTGCCACTTGAGTGCCAATTTCCTGTATGCTTTTTTGATATCAGCATCTTCTGATTTTCGATGAACGCCCAACACTTTGTAATAGTCTCCCATTGCTGAAAGAGAATAACAAGTCGTATAAAATATTATCAAGATCATAAAAACATTTGTGCGTAACTCAAGAAAATAAAAAATTTAATGTTTTAGTTTATATTTTTAAGTCTGCGTAAAACTTAATCTCATTTAGATAAATTTCATTGAGTTATAAACCGAAGAATTAAAAATAGTTTACTTTTTTTAAACAGGGTTACCCAAAATTATATTTTTTAATATCCAGATTATTTCTAACGAGGGAAATATGCACGCTATACATTTTTAACATAATAGAGGAATAATATTTCAAAAATAATCAATTTTAAACACAACAAAATGTGATACTAAATAACGCTAAATGTAATCCTTGTAACTAATGAAGAAATCGAAAGTTCTCAAAAAGTTATTAAAATTTTAATTGAATAAAAATAAATAAATCTAATAAAAATATCAATTTCAAGACAGATTTGGAGATGATAATACATAAATTAAGAAACATTAGAAAAACTCAAAAAATAACGAAGACTCTATCCTCGACAGATCTCAGAAAAACTGTATTGTGAAACATGAACATATGTGCACTATTGAAGCATTTATATTTTATTGTATGTTCAGTTAGAAACCAGTAATATAATTTTAAAAATTTAATCCGTTGATGTTTTGTTTATTGAAATTTCATTTAATTTTAACAGCTGAGGAATGAGCACATTTAATGGGTCGAACTGAAGGTAAACTTCGTGTCAATCAATTATAAGTTATATTTACCCTTGATAAATCATATAAATTTTTTGTAAAATACTTTATTAAACTAAAATCAATTCCAGACTAATTAAAATCAATTTCAAATCATGATCTCATGATAGTGTGGGGATTATGTGTTAGTCTCCTAGCTTTGGATGTGGTGGGTAAAATTTTTCATGAGTTGTACAGGTGTTACGTTTTAACAGAAAAAGTCCACCAAAATACTAAATATATATATCCCAAAACAAGGTTCACTCTCCGATCACTCAAACTATAGTGATAGCTTTTATGTCAATGCTTGTACAACATTGTGATAGATGATAAGGACATATATAATCATTAAGTCAAGCAACACTCTCTAGAATTCAGCACCATTTTCCAGAGATTTTACCAATTCTGCTGCTAGCACTTTTCTTTATGCAACTCCTTCAATGTAGTGACCTTTTGCTTGCCTGTATTTTCAGCAGTATAATTATTTTGACATCCATACTAACAGATAAAATCTTTTGAAGACCCGCAGATTCTAATAACTCACAATAGTGTGACAATTTTGTGTAATTTGTCATCCAAAAATCTTATAAGGAAGTACATCTGACAGCTTTGAGAAATCTTGTTAAGAGATTTGTGAAACATTGCTACATATTCGATCAGTCTTATTCAAACTATCAACTAACTCTTGCTCAAGAAAGTTAGAAATACCAAAACAAAGAACCATACTTATTCCGAGTATAAAATGTATCCAAAATAATCGAGTATACAGAAATTAAGTAGAGTACAGACATAACATTCAAGTATACGTGCGAATTTAGAGTATTAATATGCGGACAACCGGAAACATTGTGCAAACACATGCAAATAACTCAGCCAATTCCTTTTGCAGTTTCTAATTTTTCCGTAACTTTTCCACTCTGATTAGTTTCTACTTTTCTGTTTCCAATGAAAACATTTCAGAGAAACTGCCAGTCTGCAAATAGCTTCATTTGACTATTAGGCTTCTATTGAGAAAGGGTCCAATACTTGAAGATTTTGAAGAATTGGATTCTTAAGGGACAGAGTCTTCAGAAAGAAGAACCAACTTTGATGTTAAAATCATTTTTCACAAAAGTACAAACTAATGTAGTCACACTGTATGATTTTATTTTTTGTCAAAAGTTTCACAAAAAATAATACATAGATGACATTTAATTCAGATATATATTTAATAAGTAGTTATTATTAATAAATTTAAAAAATGTTTGAGACATTGTACAACTTTGACCAATGGATTTTAAAAAATACTTGTTTTGACACGTATTTTAAGAAATCATTTTGATACATTGGACCACCCCAGCTACAGCTTTCTGTTTAACTGCAAAGTAAAATAGTTACCTAGAATCATCTTAAAATTAGCTACAAACCTTACAAGCATAACTAATAATCGCTTTATTATAATGTTACTTAATCCAGTTTAACAAGACTTAAAAATAAGAATATTTTTTTTACATTTTATTATATTTTATGCTCATATCCAAAAAAGCTATATAATCAGGGTCTATAAAAACCAGATCACTAGTACATATTCAACTGCAAATTCAAATGTAAATTCAATTGCCGATTTAACTACATATCCATCCACTGATTTAATCAGTTAAATCAGTGGCTCAAATTGTTAGTTAAATCTGCAGTAGAATTTATAATTGAATCAGTGGTTGAATTAGCAGTTAAATCAGTGGTTGAATTTTATGTTAAATTTATGGTTAAATCTGAGGTAAAGGTTTCAACTAGATGAAAGATTGACTTTTATATGAATTAGATAGTCTAAATACACTAGATAGTAAATTTTAAAAAATGTAAAATGCATTTGAACTTACAAATATAAACTTAAAAAACTCCACAAATTGAAGCAAATAATTCATTGTTTAATTTTACTTATTTTATCATGCAGTATTATATAATTAGTTCACATTTAAACATTAGTATGGTATTATAATACCAAATACTTAATGTGCTTAATATAAAAGAGTTACATAACACTTTTGTATAATTAGGTATTTTATGTAAAATTACATTATAATTATTACTATAAATAATTTTCACCTAAATTTATATAAAAAACAATAAGATTATAATATTATTAATGTAACAAAATTAAATATTATTTTTCTGAAATATGTAATATTTAAATATTGCTGCACTGTCATTCCAAACTCACATATCTACAAATTTATTATTTTTGAGTAATGTGAGTTTGACCTAACCTAAATTTGGTCTTATATGAAATACATATTTTAGGTTTTTTATAACAGTTGAAAAGTCAAATGTTATAATAATACTATTTAAACTATAAGACACATATCTAGCTCACTACAGGCACAGAATGCATATAAAATTAGATGTCTCAAAATTATTTAAAATAGTTATTTACACAACTAGTGCAAAAATTGCATCTTTCCTGCATTCTTCGAGATAAACTGTTTGAAGCACGAGAT
>JAUZND010006381.1:0-10790 GCA_034780555.1 Coelogynopora nodosa | reverse complement strand
AAGGGTCTACATTGTAAATATTGATGTAAAACTTTCTTTTGTAAGTAAACTTGTATATGGTTAAAATGTTATTACAGAGTGAGCAATCATCTAAATACAAAATTCTTAGATTAAAACTACTTAACTGCTTTTTTTTAAAAAGTCATATATTTGTATTGTGTTCCATCCATTATGGCCACGACTGTAATTAGCGTTAATCAAAATAGTTAACTTATTAGGTATTTATATAATAATATATGTATAATTTTAGCTAGTTAATTCACTGAAAGATCCTACAAAGGTGATTTCAGAATAATCGTTTAATATGATGAATTGGAAATTTATTTAATTTACAAATGTACAGGTGTACACGAATAGTGATGATTATGTGCGCTTTTACCGTCCTTTAAACTTTATATTGTGACATTTCAATACTTATTAGGTAAATGGCAGAATACTTACATAATAACAATGGATTTTTCATTATAATTATTTTCACAATTTATATAAATTTTTAGTCTTTTAAAATATATAACAGACTCCTAATAAAAATGCCGAAAGGATTTGCAACCTTTGCATTTAGGTAAGTTATAGTATTTCTTCCGACATTAAAAGACTGTTGGTTTGCAGAGGTTCCTCCATACTTGAAGAATTCCGATCTGTCCCATTTGTGACAGACCTTTGTTTCCGTCCCTGACGGAAGTAGTCTGTTTGAGAAGTGAACCAAAGGATGTTACAGGAGACCAGATGGCCCGTCCCTGCCACAAAGAAGACAAGTGGATATGATTTGGTGAATTGATACAATGCCGTCCCAATAAACCCACTGATACACATTGGAACAGAAACGACGGCACAAAAAAGGCAGAAAAAGATGGGGTCAGTGTGGGGTTTGCAAGTTTCGTAGGTGGCGGGGTATGGTAGCGACCCGTTGGTGCCTTCTCCGCAGCCCAAGAGAAAGGTTGCGATAAAGAGTGCAACAAGAATTGCCGTCACACTGGTAAAATAATGCAATACGCCTAGGAGAGACAACGCTAATCCAAAGGTAATAAGAGTGAGTTGAAAAGCGAGAAAAATTGGGAACTTGTATTTTTCAACCAGAACGGCGGAGATTATTTTGCTGGTTAAAGATCCCAAGCTAAATGTTATCATGAAAAACATTGGCGTTGCTAAGGGATGAGTTAATAGATACTTAGTATAGTTTGTCAGGTGGATATATGCAATACTGTTGAAAAAGTTTAATATAAATGCAGCAAAGAGCCATATCAAGTAGTCGCGAGAAAGCAGCATACTTTTAATGGAGTGATTTGGGGAGGATTTGACATCTTTCAGTTGACCTCGTGCCGCTTTGACACTTTTAACTTTAATCGAGTACACCGCGTCAATATTGATCTCTTCAGAAACGTCTTCCGCAAAGCTTTCTGTAGGAGTTGTTTCATTGGGATAAACAGGTGTAAAGATGAGAAAACAGAAGAGATATCCGGAAATCACTAGCAGTGTGTACCGTAGACCAACGTTTTTCAGCAGGAGCTGTAACAGAAGTGGAATAATAAACGAGAACAGACTCCCTCCGGCACTCACAAAGGTGCTCACAGCGCAGGCCCGCTTCGGATAGCAGCGCATGGCTGTTACGTAGGACAAAATGAACATTCCAGCCCCCCCGAAACCAATCGGCAGAGTGTAAGTCAAGTACCAAAAGCGCACATCCGTGACGAAGGCGCTCATTAGCGGCCCAAGCGTGTAGAGAACCAGCATGCCGACATAGAGCCAGCGCAAGCGTATACGGCGCATAAGCGGTGCCATCAACAGGGTGGAGGCTGTCGTGGCTCCAAATAAAATGGACCCTATTAGCGACACGTGCATTTCATGCTGCGGTGATTGATCCCGTAGGTATGAATAGAAAACTGAAAACGCCACCAAATTGCCCCAGACTTGCCCGTTGACTATAAAGGTTGCGGACAGGATAAACCAACGAGGTAACATGTTCACTTTAATTTCAATAACCAAAACTAAACAACAACAACAAAAAGTGAATGCTGTTATTTACACGTTTTGAAAAAATAGATCGGGGTCATAATCCATTGAACTAAAAAGACAACTCTCGTCTATATTTTAATCTTATGAAAGATAACCGTTATGGCAGATGCAGACAAGTCAATCTATAGCTGTAAAATTAATTTAGCCACCTTTGTATCTGGCTATATTATAAACGTATGTTATATTATACTATGATTTTATAGGCTCTTGCTTACTGCGATGTTGCTGACCTTTAGAGTATATAAACGATATAGCAGATAACTCTCGTAAGCATAAGCGATAGTGTATTTATATCTGTAAGAAGTTACATTTAGTACACAATACACCAGGTCAACGCATACTCACCGACACCCGTAGGTATACGCACTGCACTATAATGCTGCTAGTGCGTACAATAGGTTCATATAATCATGCCTAAATTCACATTTATATTGCCATATTTGCTTATTAATAAAAAATATAAAACAAAATTTCGCACGACTTTTTAATTGTTGTGCGCATAATAGTAAAACTATTCCTGCTGGCGATCGTCAATGTTACACTCTTAATTGATGTGCATAAATATGACAAATTTAATAATGTTTAATAGTTATATAATAAGAAGCACAGATATGTATAAACTAGGTATTTGTCGGAACAACATAGTTTACTTAAAAAAAACAAGTTGTATGTTGCATTCGCAATTATGGTTTCTGTGAATAACAGCAGATCCTGAATTATAAGTAACTTCTCTATAGTTTCATACATTTACTTCTTAAACTTATAAAAGAAGCACATATATAAGCGGAATATATCCAACCCGTGTAAAGCATTTTATACGTTCATAAAATTGTGAATAAATGGTTGTACATATTATTAACTATTGTTAATTGACTCTAAAAAAAGTGCAACTGAGATAATTTATTATACAAATGGAACATTTTTAAAATGAGCAAATGTATACCTTATGTAAATACTTATAGATTATATAAAATAATCTATTTTTAAATAAATAGCATTTACTATTTACTATTTACTTAATTGGTGAACAACAGAGGTTTCACAACACATAATCAGCTGTCTGGAAAGCTCCACAATCTTGTGTAAGCCGTCATTTACCTAATTATACATTCATTACTAGATATCTTGCAGAAAGTAATACCTACCTATAACTATTATGGGTTGAAAAATGAACGTATAATATATATAATGAGCCCGAGAATATACCGCCATGAACACGAGAATAATTATAACCTGCACAAATTTTAAGTTTCTACTTATCGATAAAAGTTGTAATCATTTTACAATAATATCCTTGTGACTTTGGACAGCTATATAAGGATACAACATGGAATTTTTGTTTTTCTGATATATAAAAAACCACGAGTGCACATCTAGACTCGTCCCATACTACGCAGGTTCCCAAACAATTCTTTATCCTAACAATGTTTACCAAACATCTTCGCATCAGAGAATCCGTAAACAATGCTGGTATTTTAGTATTGCCACCTTTTATAATTGTTAACAGTAATAATAATAGTTTGTAATAGTCAACATTAACAATAATAGTTTTGTAATAGATAAAATTAAATTGTTCCTTTGGAATAAATGAATATCTATATACGCACTATTAAACTATCAGGAACTTTTGAGAACCAATCTTTGATAAGTAAACTGTAGCGATTTTACAAATTCCTAATATTTATCCTTTTCATAACAATAATTAATCATTATCATAATAATATATATTTTATTGCAACATTTATATATATATATATATTATTTATAATCGCTTGATTGGATAATTTTATATTCTGCATAAATAAATTCATTGTATACCTTATAATACCTTTGCTTTGTTGTTCATCAAATATCCATTTATCAAATTGACTTCGTGTTTACTAATAATTATTAGTGAGAAATGTTTCATTTTCTACCTGGATTTAATTTATGACTTAATCTAAAAATGTAACCAGACAATGATCGTAATTCTATAATTCTACATAAATTGCCTATATAATTCAAGTGTTTAGGCCTATCAGGTACTTTCTTGTAATTCTGATAATTATCTAAAACTTTTATGTATTAATAACAAATAGAATATATACCAATGGGAAAAATATAATACACAACGATGAGACAATGTGAATGTTTTATTGTTTTAATATAGATCAAACGCATTAATAATTCGCGTATTTTAACTATATAAATAAAATTAAAAAGAAATATTAATATAATTGAATACAATATTGCCAATATTGTACAATTAAATCTTACCCAATAACTATATTATAAAGAGTATAATACATACAAATAAAATTACGATGGATAATTATTTAGATACATTAATAAATCAATATATAACATATTAAAACATATTTTAAAGTTTACTTATCATTTTAATATATAAAAAGATATCTATTTTCTATTTTAGTCATTTTGTATATACCTCCGCGTAACTTTTCAAATAATCAAATTGAATTCTTCTCGTATAAATCAATAAAACCATATTCGATAAAATTGCACAGCTGCACCTAGAATGTGTATTTCAATCATTAATCAATCACTGTCAATCACGTACTTTCCTGCTACCCCCCCCCCCCCTCCCCACACCCTTTCTTGTTAGTAAAATGGAACATGCTAAATTTTAACGGATAGCAATACATTAAACTTGTAATTGTTGTCAATCGACTGTTCAACCTTTTAATGTTACCAAATATATTATTCAGAATTGATCATAATAATATTAAGGAGTTGCATTTAATGCTGAAGGTGTGTCTGTCTGTCACAAGAAAATGTTCACAAAGAGGTGTGGATCAGGTTTCTGAAGGATAAACTATACATATATTGAGATCATAAGCGAATCGAAGGCAAAGCCCACAACAATAATCTTCCTCATTCTTCGATACACAATTCAACTCTACAATATAAAACCAAAGAGATAAAGAAACCAAAGAGATAAGTGGTTAGAGTGAGCCAGATATTATTTCAAGTGGTAGCTTATAAATATTAAAACCTCGCTGTAATAGTTTCAAACGTTAAATTCATACTTATAAGTTTTATCATTTTTGCAACATAATTTCGAACACTATATATATATATATTAGCGTAAATATTATTTTATTTACAAAAATGGACAGGAAAATTGAATTTCTTACACCTTGTTGTACTTTATACAACATTTTAGAAAACGAAAGATATGATGTATTTCTAGTATGTTCGAAAAAATGATTTATTTTTTAAAATTACGTTTATTGCAAACGCATTTTCGAGAATTAACTCTCTTTATCAAGGCATAAGTTAATATACATATTAAAATAACATAAACCAACTACTCAATTAAAGATACAATTAAAATAATTTAAAAAAATGTTAAATCTAATTTGTAATTAGTTTGATATTATCACAAAATTGTCTGATATATACATGTATATATCAGACATGTATATATCATATATATATACCTATAAATATAATGTAAAGCAGATTTCAGAAAATAATGATGTAATTAATAGACTAAAAACAAAAAACATATTTCGCTAAATCACCATGACGTTTATTGCTACCTGTTGGACTTCGAGTCTTCAGGAAAGAAATAAATTAATCTTCCCGGGAGAGTTGATCATCTTTAGACCAGTGTGGGTTGGTATCTATGAGGCTCACTTTCATGTCATTTTCACTATGGCCTGGTTGGTTTATTGAAAGTTACCATACTGGTCTAAGGATGATTGACTCTCCCGGGAAGATTAATTTATTTCTTTCCTAAAAACTCTAAGTCCAACAGGTACCAATAAACGTCATGGTGATTTAGTGAAATATTTATGATTGTTGTTAGCCTTTACTTCAATATTTTACCAATCTGCTTCATAATTTATTCGTTATATATATAAATTGTTACAATAATTTTAAATTATAGATTATTTAGATTTAAATTTTTTAATTTATATTATTGTATTTTTAATTTAGTAGTTTTATGATATTTTAATAAGTAAATATGCCTTGATAAAGAGAACAAGTTCTCAAAAACTCGTTTAGCAATAAAATAAAAAAATTTGCATACTTTTCGGATTTATTTTATTTATACACGATATTTTCCCATGTATGTCTTGTATATGAGAAGTATGTATAATATATAATAGTAGTATGTACACTAATTTTCACTATCGAATCCTACATTTAAAATATGATGAAGTCTTAAAATATATGCAACAATATTGGACGCAAATATGTAAAGATATTTAACAATGAATGCCTTCGTATATTACATTATTGAATATATTACTTTATATTAACTTTGAGTATTTTACTATTCAAATTGCTTTTCTTGACGATTTTTTTGGGTTTTTAATAAGTACTACTTGCATTCCAGTCATCAGTAGGGAGACTAGGGTGCCTGATGAGAGCTGAATAGCTCGAAACCGTAGGGCTCTTTCTCTCCGCTGTTTGTACAGGCTCTGCGCTAAGTGATTACTTATTATCTTTATATTCTATTCTAGCCCAAGTAGAATTTTTCATTAATTAGGGTAAACCAGTCAGATGGTAAAGTACAAAATCCGCGTAACCCGCCTAACCCCGATAAATCACAAGATCCATATCAAATAATGTAATTATTAATGAATGACGGGAGTATACATGTTTAAAAATGGCACATATAAATTAAAGTGTCCTAAATTTATCATTTAATAGGCCATTATTAATATAAATCATTCGTTTGAATCCTTTAATGTGATTGGTATTACTATATACATACATAATTGGATCTAATGAACCATACATC
This sequence comes from Coelogynopora nodosa, assembly GCA_034780555.1. Taxonomy (NCBI): domain Eukaryota; kingdom Metazoa; phylum Platyhelminthes; order Proseriata; family Coelogynoporidae; genus Coelogynopora; species Coelogynopora nodosa. The sequence goes on along the minus strand of JAUZND010006381.1, from coordinate 4,021 downwards.
CTAAAAAGTTGTATATAAAATAAACCCTATGAATTTTCATTATTTTATTTTTTTTCAAATTACAAATAATTATTTTACACTAGGGTATACTTCAACCATTTGTTATTATTTTTATATTTAATTTTGCTTTTAAAATTTGATTCTGAAATGTTTAATTAATTATATTATATATGTATTAATTGATAATTTGTTATAAAATTATTTATTAAATGAATTCATTGAAAAATATGTAAACCAATTTTTACTTACTTTTTCTTTTTTTTGTGTTTTTTTGCACAATATACCACTACATTCATGTTATATTAGCAATATATAATATAATACAATTTGTATAGTATTGTATAATTTGTTTTCTCTAAGTATTCATTTCTTCAAGAAATACATATATTATTTGTAATGAATATCTGAATTTTAATCTACGGTTTGGCGTATTTATGCTTCTAAGTCTTTGGGGGAAATATGTAACTTAATAATGCTCTTTTGTATATTTCGGATGAAAAGCTAATATTATTATTATCCAGCTATATCACTTAAATGTATATAACTAACATACGTGCTGCTGAAGAGATCCAATTTGATCGAATGCGCCATGTAGCATTTGGAGGAAACAATTATACATTACAACTAGCAAACTTTAACTAAAAAACTTTACAAACGTCGGGACTAGCTTGATTACATATCATATTAAACTTCATTTTAATAAAAAATAATTAAATATTTTCAATCGTATACACCAAAAGATCATTGTTCTTATGTAACATTACATGTCACAGTGTTTTTAAAAGATTTTATGATGGACATCTGTATTTTATACTAGTTTATTTCAAATACCACAAAATTCGATTCTGTGATGATTATTAAAATTTGAAAAAAGGCTACTTGCAACTTATAAATGAAGCATTATAATCAAACATTGCGTGTTAGAAAATAAACTTCACATAGGGGAAATATAAACATTTCATGTTTGAAGGATGAATAAAATGTAGTATTCAAAATAATAAAATAAAATGTATTCCATTCAAATCGGAATCATTGAAGCAGCACACAAACACTGTATTACTGAAATTTGGTCAATTAGGTTATGAAGATCATAGCGTGTCACATTGAAGAAACTTTTATTTAATAAAACAAATCATTCACTTACCAGCGTTCTATGTATGACGAAATAAACCGAATATCAGCATTTAAAAAAATTATGCTTAACATATTCAAGTGGACACTTTGCAAGTTATGACGGACGTGGTTCGATATTATTTTTAATTAAATATTAGTCAATCGAAATTAAATCATTCGAAATAAATGAATAAGGGTAACAAGTAAGAAACTATTTTTATTGAAATTTAAACGGAAAGTGCAATTGTTAACTTCATTGAGAACAGTTTGTAATATTTATTTCTGTCAGTTATTCAGAAAGAGTTCACTTGAATTTAAATACCTTAAATGAATATTATTTCAAATTGTTTTAAGCAAACGCTATTAAATATTTATTTATTATTTATATTTATATAATACATATATATATATATATATTATATGTATATATATATATATATTAAATATTTATTGAAATACATACAAAACATTGGTTTTTTTCTAGGAATCCGATAAAGTACCGATCATCAATTTCCAATTACTTTCTTAGCAACATATAATGGTAACCCTAAAAAAGTAATAATACAGTCAAATTTGAAGAACTGGCCTTATGTATATAATCTTTAATTAATGTCTATAATGTCTATATAATGTCTATATATTTATAAAGTCTATAATCTTTGCCATATTCATATATAAAATGGCACCAGTTAGTCATGGAATATTGAATAGTGAATATTTAGACAGTGAATACATAATATTAGAATTTTGTAAAATAGTTTTGTTGTCAATTTTTTGTCAAATATAATCCGTTTGACGATAACAAACGTAATAGTTATAAATAAAAATAATAACATTTAAACTAAAGATCTATATTCGGTGCAAATACTTTTATTATGATTACAATATAATTATTCAATTGGTTAAATTCAGAAAACAAAAACAAAAATGAATGAAAATGTATATTAATATGATACTATAAATTCGCGTATTAATTTATTTGAAATGTGTAATTAAAAATATATCAAAACACAGAAACAATGTAAATACATTTTTAAGAATAACTATCATATTTTGAGTTATTCTAATAGGTACACACTTGCATAAAAACTAATTATATGTGAAAGAATTAAATCTTATAGAAATTTAATCACAAAATATTTAAAATTTCCATAAATTATTTTTATATTTTATTAAATAGCTAAAAGGTGAGCAATATATCTAGTAATATCATGTTATAGAAAATGTAAATAGATGTTGAAATGTAATATTCATTCGCAAAAATTGAATTTAGAAAATGTTATATTGTTTTAATAAAAAAAAAATCACAAAAAGTGGCGTTCTTTTGTTATGGTCTGTAGTAATGCTTATAATTTCATGGACAGGTAATGTGTTTTTCCAAAATTGTCTTTTGTAATTAGGTAATTTTCAAATTTGAAATGATTATAACGTGCGTGATCCCTAACCTTTAAATTTTTACTTTATATTAATGTATCATGTTTGATCAATAAGAAAAAATATTATATATATTCCAAAACGTATTTTTTATATATGTATTTTTAAAGTACATATTTATTGGGTACACATAACAAATTAAAACAATTCCCATTATAGTTCTTCTTAAAAATACCACTCATTGTGAAATGTTCCCTAATCGAAACCGCAACCCGACCAAGAAGTCGACAACATGCATGCCGCTTCATTTTTATCCCTGTTCCAAATACATATTTTTGTTATGGTTATTGTTTGAAATGTAATCCCAGCAACAAGAATCTGTCCAATATAATAAAAGCGCTGAATTTAATATAAAAAACTTTGATCCCCGAATAGTGTTTGAAATAATTATTTGTAAAATGATACATCACAACAGGATAAAATGTATACGATATCGTCAAATATTAATATTAGACAACATTATTTTGAATTGTGTAATTCTATTGTACATCGGTGATTTAAGCTGAAATCCAAAATACTCATGAGTTAAGAAAATGTAAGCTCATTTGCTGTTTATGTCCACAAACCTTATAACATCCTCAATTGCATATATAATTCCGTTGCATTTTTATTAATGTCCTCTTTTTTAAATCATGAAGTCTATTTCTAATAATTAATTATATTTAAGAATATTAATTATATTAAATAATACTACATAATAAGATAAAGTATTTGAGGCAAGTATCGGAGAAGTGTATACTTCAATAGTGGCACAAAGTGCAAGAAATTGTCCTTGCTTTATTAAATGCTTTTAAAATAAATATAGTAAACATAAATACTTTCCCGATTATTTCGTCAAAATTTCGCTCATATTTTAATTTCTTTGTATTTGTATAAGCAATTTAATTCTATCTTATAATTGGGACCGTCTCATTTATCCATCCCATTTAAATACAGTGTCCCATTTAGAGGGCTCAGAAAAGCACAAAGGTTTCATTTAGATATATATAACAAGCGAACAAGAGTTATTTGCGGGAATATAGATCAATACGATTTTTATCATTTAAATTTCATCAATTAAATCATAATGTACCATATTTAGTACATAACCTGTTCATATGGGACTGGGTATGTCTGCACATGTATCTGCATAGAAGAAAAGTGACGATTGTCCACTTAGAAATATACTTTAAAGGCACCGATGACTTTCTAATATCTTAAAATGGAATTAATACATATAAAAGTGGACATTTGAATCCTACTTAAGAAATATAATCAGTAGATAAACACAATTTCATATAGAACTACAGGCTCTGCGCCAGAAAGTTTGGAAACATCAAAAATAAAAACGAAAAAAATTGTTTATTCCAATTAATGCTTTTATTCATAAAGATTAGATACATACATTAGATAATATTTATAGGTTTTCCCAATCAAATGTAGACACCGGACGGATCAAATACGGCAATGTCCGATCAAATGAGGACAGCCGAGA
>JAUZND010006379.1:0-10792 GCA_034780555.1 Coelogynopora nodosa | reverse complement strand
AAAAAACAAATAACACGAATAACACTTTTTGAAAAGTGAATAACATGTATAACACGTTTAAAAGCCTGAATAACACGTTTTAAAGAGTGAATCACGTTTTTGTCTCTCGGCTGCCATAGGATGCAGAATGAAATTTATCTGTAGAAGCTTCTCTATTTATACTTGAGGTGAGGTAAGTAGTAAAATCAAGCTGAGTGAACGTCAGAATCCTCATTAAAATCATCATGCAATATATGGCCATAAAACATCACAATGGTAAAATTTTTACAATTCTGTCAAATTTCAAATAAGCACTGACTCATAGCAATTCTGCTAGTCTATCTATTTAATTTCATTCTACTATATATTAAAAATAATTCATTTAATCAGCTGTAAATCACTAAAATGTGTATAATAAATTTCGTTAAATTTCAACCGATTAAAAAAATTGACGCTAGCTCATAGCTCTTCTCATTGTCTATCTATTAAAATTTATTTTACTAGATAAAAAATAAAAAAATAAAAAATTATGCTACTTACAAAAAAAAGTTGAATTAAAGATTTGGCTTATGTTGGTGAGTCATCATACCAAGTTTGGTTGTCATAGGTTACTACTCTAAAAAGATATACCCAATGAAATTTTTTAGTTTTGTATGATCCATAATGATCCGGATCGTAAAAAAGGGGGGGGTGGGGGGTAAAGGTCAAGTGGTGTGTCAGAATTTACCCTTCCTATACTTTTTGCACCAATTAAGTTAGATCAGAAGTGTGTTTGGGTTCGTGCGAAGTGTGACTCCAACAATTTGTTATGGTCCGAGATTTTTCAGTCTTTTATTGGAATTGGTAATCATAATAGTTTCAATATATTTAAAACTAATATAATTCAGTTTATTTCAATGCGCTTATTTTTGCTTAACGTCATGGTGACAGTGTAGGTAATTAATAATAGGCCGTGAATATTATAGAAAAGAAATTTATCGGTATAGTAACTATGTGCAATAAACAAATTTTGTTTCGCCGTATAATCTGACATATAGGCTAAGCATACAATTTTAATTGTTTATTTTGTTAAAAATATTAGATTAGTTTAGCATTTCTACACGAGAGAAATATCTGGTAGATCTTTTTCAGAAGACTTTTAATAAGTTTTGAAAAGTGAAATGCTTAGCGAAATATTCTTAAATGAATTTTGCAGAAGTCAGCTGCGTAAAATATGACATTGATTAAATAATATTATTTTTATCCAATATAGATATCTATACTACATGCATAGTATACATGCAAAGTATACTTTTATGATTACGATTTTCAAATATTTTTCCCTGGTAAATACTACTAAAAACTACTTAATACTTTAAACTACTGAAAACTACTTGAAATACTTTAAACTACTGAACAGTACTTTATACTTTAAACTACTTGAAATTAATACTTTAAACTACTTAAAATTATTTAAAATATAGTAAACACCCGCTAATTAATACATCAATTGTTCCACTACAGCAAAATTTCTATTAATGAACGAATGTATTAGTTATGTTAATTAATTTCCAACAAATTTGATTGCCATGCAGCACTGCAGCAACAGCACATTTGTCCATCGGGTTTTCAGTTTCAACGAGTAGCATGATTTGTTTCCCAAGATAAGGTATTCCTGAAGTAGCTCACGATATTCACTAATATGCTGCCCTCGCAACAAACAATTTTCATATGTAAATTCATTCATTATATCTTATTAAATGTTATAGTATACACACCTCTTATTTGAATTGCTAACTAATAGATTATTTTTAAATACCGTGATAAATTTAGTAAATATACGTCATTATAAGAGTTATTATTACATTTCAAAATATTTATTACATTTTAAATAATACTTCGGAAAAGACTTGACCACATATTTTATTTTTAAAACAGTAAACAATTAAAAATGTTTATGTTTATATAAATACAAAAATGTGCTAACACAAGTGGTATTAATTATCGAATTAATTCCAAAATGTTAGACTACAGTTTTAAATAGTAAAAAATCGGGCTATGAAAAATAGTATTAATTATTGAATGTATTAATTAGGCATGTATTAATTAGCGAGTATTTACTGTACTACTAAATTTGACATGTAAACTACTTTCTACTTGCAAACTGTTAGTAGTATTGGTTAGAATACATATATTTTTCACAACATCGCCTTGCTACAGGTCTTCCCTCATGCTGTCCTCCCACTTCTGATAACATCCGAGTCAGCGGCTCAGATTGTCTCTGTCAAAGTTCTAATATGTCTCACGGTCACGGATCTAACCAGACTCTTTGAGTATGCTGACGACATTATTCCCACTCTGTGTGGCATGCTCGATCCGAAGTGCTGCCCACTGGTAAGAGCAGTCCCCTTCACTTGTATTAGGTGTAACGCGGTACCTCTTAAAGTTTTGGTTATTTTGAAATATCAATCTAACCATTTCGAAACTATTTTATTAGTATTTTCTTCCAGCGATATGATTTTGGTCAACCAAAATATAAATTATTTACCTCATTTCATATATCCAACGTGCTCTTATAAATATGACAATTCTTGTCAATATTTTTTATAATGAATATAGGTCCATTTTTTCTTCTAGGATGTGCGCATCTCTGCCTGTCGTATGCTGAGTCATTTGGTTTCCTTGCCTCATCATGTAATCGCCAAACATCGCAAAAATGTTATACAGAATCTCCAACGCGCCACTGATGATAACAAACGTCAGGTTCGAGCTGAAGCTGTTCATGCCGCCAATATCTGGACTGTGTAGCGGACTGAGTGGCTGGTATTACCTTTATATTCACGATTCCGGTTCTATAATGTAATAATTATTATTAAAATGTTTTTGTATAGCTTCTACTAATGGCTTATTTGAAAATGTCAAATTACTGTAATTGTTAAGAGCACATTATCTATTAATTGGAATTTAATGTATAGAAATTTGTTATTTTAGAGTAATAGGCTAATGTATGAGGTGACTACCAGTTAAATATTGGAGTTAAAATTGATGTATGCTTAAAATTATTGTTTTTAACTAATGTTTTGTAAATTGTACATGTATTTATGACACGTCATGCATACAATACTTTTCAATTATTGTGATTCGTCATGTCAGTATTTAGACAAAAATTAATAAATTTTGCATAAAACTGGTAAAACGCTTTTGTATTTAATTATTACGTTGCTTGCTATTCGGTTGGTAAGCTGAGGGTAGTGGGCAAGATGCATACTATTTAACTTAACTTGTCATAAAAGGAATCTGTATCGCACAAATTTGATGGCAAATATAGCCATTACCCAACCATTTTAGGCAATCAGTATAGTTATAGTTGAAAAAATATGATTGGAATTCGTGAAAATATCCATATTACACCAGCAATATCCGCCATTAGCTAAAATATTATATGTATGTGTTATTATAAAGTAACCTATTATATTATAATTTTAGTATCACCCGCTCTAAACAATCGATAATTTTTATAAATTTCAGACCCCTTGAAACTGTTTTTGTAACGAATGTATTTTGCAATTGTATGCATAATAGTTGTTATATAGCTCTAAATTAATTAATTACAATATATGCTGTATTGATATGCAAATTTTTTCAATTGGAATACATACAGTACATAAATTAGGACTTGCCTGAACTGCAGTAAGACACACATTGAAAATATCATTTAGCCTACTCTGAATATATATTTTATTAAAATTGTTTTTGACTTTTAAATATATTTTTTACGGAGAGCATGACATGTGACACTTTTGAAAAAAATTCATATCATAATTTATTAAAGCTGTTGCAACTTTAGTGTGCCCTAATTTTTTCATTAAAACATATATTTAATATTCGTTTTGATGTTATTTATAGCATATTAATTATGAGAACTTTTAGTATAATATTGATTAAACCTGGTATCAAATAAGGGAAGGAAAGAATTAGTCAGTTCTGCATAATATGCTTTATAAATATTGTCTGTATATTTGTTCATTTTATTAGTATTCATAGTGTTACATTTTCTTTTCCATCAGTGAAATATTACTATCAAACTATCAGTCTATGTCGGTCAATACTCAGTCCATGGAAACTACAGCTCCGCCAAGCACGGCGACAAGTCCCACTGTTTCGAGTCTCAATAGTTTGTTCTCTTTCACCTCGCCCTATGTAAAGCGTCTACTTGGTTGGAAGCAGGGCGATGAGGAAGAAAAGTGGGCCGAAAAAGCGGTCGATTCTCTTGTCAAGAAGTTAAAGAAAAAGAAGGGTGCTCTTGAGTTGTTAGAGCGAGCCTTGAGCAGACCTGGTGAACCGAGTGAATGTGTCACAATTCCGCGATCATTGGATGGAAGGTTACAGGTGAATCAATATTATGCTTTCATTTGACAATTTTGTGTTTTTCTTATAGTTGAATTATGCGATGGTAAATCAAGGTCAACATGACTATTGAACTTATTAAGAAAGGATATCCTTCCCGAAGCATCGTAATTGACAAGAAAATATGATGAAATAACTGTTTGATATTGTTAAATTTTAATATACCTATATATCTTTATTATCACAGGTTTTTCACTTTATTTCCTTTAAAAAAATGGATTTTGGTATCAATTTTTGGTATCAATTGTATGTGGTGCAGGTGTCACACCGAAAAGGTCTGCCGCATGTCATCTACTGCCGTGTCTGGCGCTGGCCTGATCTTCAGAGTCACCATGAGCTGCGGGCACTGGACCTCTGCAAGTTTCCCTTCAACGCAAAAGAGAATGAGGTCTGCATCAATCCCTATCACTATCGACGAGTTGAAACTCCAGGTATAGACTATATCTTATAGTTTGCAGATCGGATCCTTTTTCGGACCTATTACCAGAAGATAAATTTTAGGGTTTCCTTGATTGAAGTTTATGAATATTTCCCACCAAACTAACCACTATTATTTAAAAAAATAAAGGCATGAATCTAAGATTTTGTTCACATTTCAACATTACTATTTTTGAGTTAATTTAATAATCATAATTGATACCGATTCGTGTACAATAATTTAACCTACAATCGTTTGTTATATTATGTTTTGAAAATGATTATGCAATCCTTATATATCCAATTTAATCGATGTATATTTTGAACAGTGCCTGAAATAGCGTTGTCATTGGGTAACCAATTATCCAAACTTTATATTATTATTATTTCAAATAATAAAATTTAATAACTTATTTCAAGGCTATGCACTCTAACTAATTTTGAAAAGGGAAATCCACTATTTAGTATGGATTGCAATGTCTTAATTAAAATTTATTTTGCAACGATCGGAAAAACTATCTATTATTAGGAACCGACTAATAATCTTCCTTGTATTTCACTGTATGATAATATAACTTATAAAAAATAGTTATTAAATAATGGTATAAACTTTATTATCTTTCCACTATTTTAAGAATACTATAATTAATTTTAAAATGTTATTAGTTTAACTTTTGTGCTTTGAGTTTATACTAATTTAATGCAAATTTATTGTTATAAATACATTACATATTTATTTGTATTTATAAAAATTGTTACAGAGTTTATATCGTTGTATAATATGTTAATTGTTTATTATAATATATTAACGTGAATATAAATATGAATATTCAGCATCATTTTGTTCGAGTTGAACATTTTGGTATTATATTTTGGTACCTATATCCTTGGTATAGGGAGCCTACCTCTTCCTGAATACTAATCTTCTTCACAACTATACGTATTTCATATAGTTATAACCAGCAGAACATTACACTTTTCTGTATCACATAGCTTTAAATTTTTAATTTTATAAATTTCTTGTAACTACTAACCCAAAAAGTCCTCTACGTTATTTCCTTCGTTCTCTAACGGAAGATTTGGTTAAATTGGCTCTCGATTTTCCTTAACTCGAGCAACCCGACACAATAATTTGAAAATCGTTTCATCTGCGAGCAAACGTCTTCTGTACCGTTTTCAAAGTGAAGAGTTTCAAATTCAAAGAAGCCTAACTTCTTTGGCAGAAGCGATTCAAGTGTTTTCTCTAATCTTAAGAAAATCTTGACCCTGATTTTTGCTATTATACAACATATTTTGTTCCAACTCATTTAATACCTTTTTGTCTCACCACACAATAAGTTATATGCTTAGCGCTATGCAGTACACAAACGCAGAATGCGAAATTATTAATATAAACTTTTGTTTATAAAAAAAGATCTCTCCCAATTTAGAGAAGAAATATGTCCAGTGACTGTATTGCTTCTATATATATTCCATAATAGTCGAAATTGTTTGCATACAATATAATTGAATTGGGGATGATTTCTCAGAGTCTTGTTAACCTATACACGCATACAGTTTGCTTATGTCCTAGCGGAGGCATATAATATAGCCGCTGGAATGAGTAACATCGAGGCAGGTATACCTGCCTCCCTCTTGCGTGATAGGAGTTCTTTAGCCGCCAAGTTTAGTGTGTTGGCTGGACTGGCTTGGTCTAGCTTCTAACTCCGCGTGCAGACAGGAAACGAAATGATAAAGGGGGGTAAACTCTGGCGCCAGACATCGCTATTTCTACTAGTCAGAATAGACGAGTCGAGTCTCGTCATGGCGCCACCCGTTGGGACACTGTCGTGACACATCAGCGCTGTTTTCTGTCAACTGGAACTGTCTGCTACCTGGCTTCTTCAGTCACCACTGCGCATTACACTCATTGTATACATCATCACCACACTCAGTATGTCTGCGAGTATTTACCGTATCCGTCCGCCTATGTGTTTGTCTTCGAATAATTCTGCGTACCATTCGGTATTGCACTGGTTACCTTTTACAGCTAAGTTGAAAAACTCATTAATATTATATTATAATATCGTGGCCTCGGCGCCAATCATATAAGTGATGTGTGACTGGGCGCATAACTTCATGTAGTTAATGATATATTTTGTGAATTGCCAGCATTTTTAGTTTCAATGATGAAAACAAGTCCTGCAGTGCCATAATGTTTGGATTTATTACTTGTCTGTGAGGGTTGTTTCCATTGAAAAATATCCTATTTATGAGACGAGAGAGAATTCTGTTTATCTTGGATAGGCGTGTACTATATTTCCTTTAGTAAATCTTTGGTGTGTCCTGACTAGGACTAAATGCGACCTTCTTTATTTTACAAATGGTTTTTTGAATATTATATTTTTATACTAATATCTTTATTAGCTGTTCGTCAAAAAAACATTATCTTAATATATTTTTTTTTAGTTTTGAATATATTATAGTTGGTTTAGTATTGAAATCAATTTTAAGGGATTTAAATATGTTTCTACAATACAATTATTTTAATATTTGAAAATCAGTATGTATTATTTGAAACATTATACTTTTTTGTATGTTGGTCGGTTCCTATGTGGAAATTACAGATGATGAATTAAATTTGCATAAATTAAAATTATTATTAAAAATAATAAATAACATACTACTTAAATATTTATAGCTTTATATATATATATTGGATATTTCTAATGATATACCAAATACTTATTAGGCAGTCTCATTTTTGATGATATATTTAGAATTCTGATTTTATTATGCATGTAAACTGGGTAGAACCCACTCATTTACAACGCGTCAAAAGTAATAAATAATTTGACATTTATTAATAATCCATATGTATAAAACGTTTTAGATGGTACCCGCGCGGCCATTAGCGATGATGAAGAGAAAATTCTCGAATGTGTTTTAATTTAGCATTACAGATATTTTCATTTTTACACGACAATAACCTTTTTAAACATACATAATATATTTGATATTATGATGTATATATGTTTCAATTATTATAGAGTTTGTTGAACATTCAAATGCCATATATTCGTCAATAAAATGTATATATAAAATAGCAATGACTATTTTGTATAATAATTGATAAACTTTTTTAATTTATGTTGCCCCTTCCAGACAATTCAAAACTCAGATTTAGTAAAAACTTATTGAAGTATATTTTATTTAAAGTAGAACATTTATTAAGGGTTATACTATATATAACTATAGATATATAGAGCAATTGTATGACTTTTTGTGCGTGAATTTGGATTAATGAAATCATTTGTTTGTACATTAATATAATTGTTTTGCTCACATTTTGTAACAGTTAAAATCTTTTTAATGTGCACTTTATTAATTTCCTGAATTAATGGAATTGTTTATTATACTTTTCGTATTTATTATCGATATTTCCTTTTGAAACCTCATTGCAAAATAATTCTATTGTTTATAGTTAATATATTTCATGTTTAATTCATTTTCAAGTTAAAGGGAATGTAGAAAAGTCGTATATTGTGACTAATTTCCTTTCATAAACCGGTCTAATTATGCTTATTACTGTCAAAGTCTTTCTTCCGTCGTATAGCTCTATAATGACTCAGTTAATTATATTATATAGTTATATATTTCTATTAACATTTTATATAGAGTTTTTTTTTAATTGCTATTTATTATATTGTATTTGTGGTAGGTTGTATTTTAATCCTTAATTGAATACTATTTTTGTGACGTGTTAACATATTTCCCCATTTAAATCGGAATTCTTTCAATTATAGGTAATTTTTAAATAATTGAATCTAGTTTGACTTTCTTTGTAGTTCAAGACATGAAAGCTGTGTTTCTTATGCTTAATTATCTTTCATTTGCTTATAATTTTAGACTTAAAATAATTCCTTGTTGTAAATAGAAATTAATAGAATTTATTAAGGGGACTTTTTCTTGATTCCTAGCAAGGATACTTTTTTTAAGTGTTACAGATTTAAGTATATATAGATACAATACTGTTTGCAATATTATACCTCGACTACCGAGATATATATAATCAAGGCCGTTTGTTTATTTTAACATATAGGATTATATTACTTAGTTAAAAAAGGAAATACTAATACAGGCATATGATGGACTTTAATGCGCCAAATCGTGGTCAAATGAAGATGAGTCTTAATCACATGCTAAGAATATTTTTAATATAATTTATTCCATTTTTTAATTATGTAAAATTAAAAGCCATTAACTGCAACTATAAATGTTAATAATTTATCAAATTGTCAGTGTTAAACACTATTATCAAAGATATAAAAAATATTTATAAATAAACTACAATACCTATTTAAATCGCTTATTTGAATAACAATAACATATTTGAATTATTGTCAATATATTAATTTTAACAGATCATTAGCTTTTAATTTTACATAATTAATTATTTTACAATGCTGCTAAAGTTGAACCATCTTCTAATAATTATAAATTTGTTTAAATTCTATTAAAACTATTATTAGCATGTGATTAATTATTTATTCTATATAAGTACAGGTAGGCCTACCTATATAGAAAAATGGAAAGGATTAAGTATAAATTAAATTATAAAGGTTTATAATTTCAATGTTTATATTGTCATATTTATTACAACTATATAACGGGGATACCATAATATATTCCACGAATGTGAAAGTTTGCTAAGTAATGTTATTTTTTCAATGTAAATTTTTCCTATACGTATCAATATTTTTTATAGTATCAAACAATTGTTTTCTACACAATTGTATAGACACATATTGAACTTATATTTACAATTTTACAATTTTTAAAATACTTGAAAATTTCGTCGACCCAACACTATTTTCACATAAATTAAAAATATGCCCTCAAGTTTTGTTTTAGTCGTCTTTGAGCTATTATAGTTTTTGATGTCATTGAGAATATACATATAGCCTACTTTAAATCTTTTTGCAAACTAATTTTAAATCTCTTGCATGGAAAGGGCATGGTTTCCCTAAAACTCTGGCAACGTTATCCACTCTATTTACTATACCCAGTCACAACGAATAACAGAGTGTTGAAGACCCGAACACATGCTTGTCGGAGCGCCCCCTGCTTTGTTTTTGGGGGCCAAACATACTTGAGCATGAGCCTGGTTGATGCCCTTTATATGTTGGGCCCTCCCAACAAGCATGACCTTCCGACGTTTTTTACACATTGCAATACGAATTCTTCTCTGTCTTTTTGTGCTTCGGGATCGCGTTTTCGGCTAATCCGCTTTTTCCTTTCCGTAATCGTTTCCGCAAACGTTACATTCATGTGTAACCATATATGTACATAATTATGTTATGACTTATACACGTTTTTGTTACATAGAAAATGTTCACTATGTGTACTCTGTGTAATCTATAATAATAAGCTGTATATTAAATATATTTTTAAATACTGATATATATAATAGTATTTTAATTGTCTATCTCCAGTCCTGCCTCCGGTACTGGTGCCCCGACAGAGCGAATATCCCACCGGATTCGCCACCACGAATGGTCCGCCATATCCGCTGCCCACCTATCTGCCCGCTACCGACCCCAACATGGCCTACTCCATCAATAACTATCACCAAAACAACAACGGCTACCCTGGGGACCGGACCTCTGTGGGTCTCACACCAGGCTCAACCGGCTCCAATCCGGCCGGTGGTGGCCAACTGCACCACATGCAGTCCTCACCGACCAGTGAGTTCCACTCGCAAGGTTGGTTATGATACCTGACTTCATGCATACTCAGATATACTATGTAGAGAGTCATAACTCAACAGAGTCCTTTGTCTTATTCTGATACAATATACAGTTAATACTTATGACTACATTAAGGACAGCTTCAGGCTATGACCCCGCAGTATAATACTAGATAACAATTGATTTAACTTGTTTTATAATTCGCTGCTACAAGGTCTAAGTGGCCTAAGCGCCATTTTTCGAAAATTGATTTTTTTTCATAATTATTATCAATATTATAT
>JAUZND010006378.1:0-10792 GCA_034780555.1 Coelogynopora nodosa | reverse complement strand
AAATGCCCTTTTGATAAATTTTATTGTGCCCTTATAATGTTGTGCGTACAAATAAATAAAAGCTGGCTACGTCCCTGCAGTAGCCCTCCCTACAAGATAAGGTATATCAGCTTGAACCACAGACTTGAAATTTGGAAGAAATATTAATGCAAACAATATATGACTACATAAAGCATCAAATGGTTTGGAAAGTGTGTCAGGAAGAAGTTCTGAAATCCATGGTTTCTAAATAGTATATAATTCGGTATAACATATTTTATTTTATAAGACTTCTGTGACATCAAATTGCAGGTCTGTATTATATTCATACGAATACTTTTTTTCAAATGTTAAGACTTTTGAAACTGTCTGGCACGTTATAAAAACGCTTTCTAGACCTCAAAATGAAATTTATTTTGATAAAAATTTAACAATAAGAGTGTCAAATGAACCAAAATTGCAATAAATAGTATTTTGAATATTATTTTAATACTTGAATACTATTTTGAAGCTCAAGTTTATATGATTAGGCATTATTATTTAATTTAGTAACTCTTACTTTATAGCTAAGCCACAACATTTTTAAAAATATGAACGTTGAATAATTATAAGAGGGCTTCAGTAGATAGTTTGGATAATTACTTTGGGTAATTTGGGTAATTTAGTTTGGGTAAAGACTATTCTAATTAAGGTGATAATATCGAAATAATCAGAAATTATGTATCAGAAATGACATTGTCATAATTAGCAATCATTGTTGTCAAAGTGTAGGATTTTATTATATTTTTAAGAATTCTAATAACCATGTTTAATATTTATATTTAGGAAAATTGAGAGATGCAACTTTGGGCTATGAACTATAGTGCAATGAAATTTTGTTTGAACATGCATTTGAACTAAAAATATTGAAGTCAGTAAAGTAATACACTTATTATATACTAATTGTGTATTCTTGTAAAAGTTTACATTTTTTTGAAAATAAAATATCACACACTGAGCAAACGAATTTCTAACATGTACAAAAATAATTACAGACAACGTGGATATAGATGCGATCTAATTAAAAAGGCAATTTTTTTTTAAAATACAGTATAGTATAGATTGGCAAGAAATAAATAAATTTATTTCAAATAGACCAAATATACCAAATTGTCATATGTCACATTCTGGCCTTAAATGAGGTCATTCTGTCCTTGCTTTGAAAAGGATGTACCTGTTCGCAAGACAATATTTTTGTTAAGTGGAACATCATTGTCATCGATATCGATAATGTCTTCTGCGTCACTGATATCTTCAAATTCACGATGCGCTTTCACTGCTTCGGCCTCCTCGGCTTCGGCCTGCTTTTGTTTCTGGTGGATGTCTGTTCCAATAACCAATTCACTGAAGATATAAACAAGTAAAGCAGTTGAGCCACAAGCATAGGAAAGTGTGGGACTTATACTAACAAATCTGTAAACAGTGTTTGAAATTTAGGCCTAGAACTGTCAACAGGTGGATCAAATTCACCCTTGTTTTTTTAAAGGTAAGTTTACAGTACCTGCCAAAAATGCAATAAGCCTGCTTTGCAATTGTGAATAATAAAAATATATGTGGTGAGTATAGTGGGATAATATATTTATAATAAGGGCTCAATAAGCTCAAAGGAGAAACGACTGCTTTTATACTGCAAAATGTTATTATTTTGTTATTATCACATTTAGTGAAAATTGCAAAATAACTAATACATTTTAAAATAACCTATGAATAAAAAGTACGAAAAATTATGAATAAAAAGTACGAAAAAATTATGAATAAATACACGATATTATTTAATAAGTTAAACATATATAAAAAGTCACAAAACCCTTAATTACTTACATTACAAGTATTGATTAAAAAAAAAATCTCGAATTTAGTTTGCATATATAATATATAACACATCTTTATAAAACTAAGTAGTCCTTTGTGTCACTTTAAAATATGATGATTTAGATGAAATATTAGCAAAACATACATTAGCTATTGAAAGTAAATAGGAAGAAATGGAATTGAGTCAATCAAATAGTCGTGAAATGTATATATTCAAAAAATATATTTGAACGTTGTATACGTTGTTTAATATGATATTTTTGTACATGTTACCTGCATTCAAAAAGAAACTATCGTTGAACATTTTATTTTTATTTAATAAGTTTATTTTTGAACTACAAGTGTTGCGCTACATTTTTTTAAAACTTTTCTTAGGAAGGAATATTGTCCATAATACTTTATTTATTTAAGTATTTTTTAATTTATAATTTCAACGGCATCTTATATGCATTTAAAATATTGTAGTGTCAGTAAATCACGATTACATTATGAAGCATGTTTTCCCCTCTCAATTTCATAAAATATTTCAGAGAAAACTACCGTTTGATACAAGTTAGTAAAACATGATTTACACAGTTAAAATTATATTATAAAGGATAACAGAAATTTAAAATATAAGGAATTATTTAATTAAATGAGTAAATTGGTATTCTTAGTTCCTTTTCTTTATATTTTTATTTCATAAATCCCAAGATCTCTTATCTAAAAAACTCAAACATTTATATACTAGATGTCTAAGCCTTGATCTGAATATTGGAATTTTCTTCTTTGGATTTTACCTCTTAAACTGCTAGAAGTGTGCTAACTTTCAACAAAATAATCTGGCTTGTCTATTTGTCGTGACCACCTATATTTAGCTATATTGGATCCTCGGGCTTCGTATTTTCTCTCCTACACTGCTCTCTATGATTTTAGATCTTTACTGTCAATCAGCTTCTGAATATTAGATGCAAGTCATTAGAAACACTTGTCCGTTTCAATATTGTCTATTTGAACACACATATATTAATATATAGATTATATAAAATTTTGATCAGTCTAAACTGGTATAATAAATACGTTTATGTGCACATTTTCCAGAACAAATTACTCTTCACTACTAATTCATATTTGTGATCCTCGATGGATACCTTATTGAAAAACAATATTTTTATTCGTGTCATTTTCATTCTTCAATAAATTCTATATTTTATTATAATTTATATATTTTATATATATTTATATATATATATTATTTATAATATTTTATGATCAAAATAAATATAAAACGCATGTAACAATCAATTACGATGATAACACCATGCAAAAAACATACTGAATAGTGCATAAAATTAATTAAATGAAATAAGTGCAAATGACTGAGAGTGACTATATAACAATAAAATATGTACAACTGAATACAAATAAGCCATGAACAAAATCATGGAATTCTAAACTATTTTATTACCACACGATTCTCAGGTGAATTTTATAGTAAATACTTTTCAAAAGAGTGGATGTGATAAAGAACAAGGTATGTGCCAATTTCATATTTTTTCACAGTTGTATACTTACCATTTTTTCTTTAGTGTGGGTATTAATAACTCACTAGAAATCAATTATCAAGTAAATTATAAAAAAATATGAATGGGGAATAATAGCAAACATCACTAGATTATTAATTATTTGATCCAAATTGAAGAAACCATCACTGACCGAATTTATTTTATTATTTGAGTATAAAACAGATTAATATTATTACTTTTTTTATTTCAAAAATTAAAAAATTACAATAAACAATTAATTATTTTTTAAATCAAATTTTCAATAATAAATTATTAAAACAAAAAAATACCATATCATAAACTGTTGCATTAACAAACAAGAAAACCGAAATTTAACTACGTATGAAAGTATAAAAATCGCATATGTAAAAATGTGTAAATAGACCTGTTAAAATGTAAATAATGTAGGTGTAGCCTATATATAATGTTTATATATATATATGAGCCCGTATATATAAATGATTAAGGCATAATATTTTAAATTACATAATATAAAAGTGGCAATATGACAGTATATCCCCATATGTCGAGCACATAAAAGCCGCCAAAAATATATATAAAATATATATTAAATATAATATTAAAATGAAATATATTAATCATATTAAATAAAATATATGAAATTCTAATATTATATAATATATTAAATATAATACATTAATTATAATATATTAAATATAATATATTAAATATAATACACTAAATATAATACTAAATATAAATTAATAAATATATTAAATCTTATTAATTTTATTTTAACACAATAATTTAACAAAATAATAAATATATAATTAAATACCTATAATAACACATATTTTAAATATTAATACGCAGACGACAAGCAAAACATCTGAAAGGCATGGGGAACGATCGCTACCAATAGTATTTTTTACATTTATTATAGCATTTCAAATGATATTTAAAAAAATAAAAATGACTATAAAATATATTAATTTGATGTAAAATGTAGTGTGCTTTATATATTAAATTATAGCTCAACCTACATATTTATAAAAAATAAATATATATTGTACAGTAAAATTATTTAAAGAAGGTAAAACAGCTTTCAGAAATAGGATTTTGTTGAAACAAAAATTAATTAAATAAAAAATGACATACGAAAATTTGTTATTGTAAATAAAACACATTGTAAAACATTGTAAACAAGGAATTTTATTTTTTTTACAATTATTTTCACAGTATTAGTATTTTAGACTAGGGCGATAAGTAATTACATATTTTGAAGCAAAATAATAGTAAAATATAATTTTAAAAAATGTAATATTCTGAAATATTATACGCGAAGGTCATAATAAATTTATGGAATAAAAACGTTTAAGTGGAAATTTGTTCATTTATCAAATAAAATAAAAGATCAGTAAACGATTTTCAATAAACTGCTCTTTTTTTATTTGTAGTAAATACATTACATCCATTTATATAGAACATAACATGGAATTTTATACAAATTATATCTTTTATTCAATGCGCAATGGTGCTGCTAGGAAAAAAGTATACTGACCGAATCTTGAGGGTGTAAAGTCAATCTAATCTAGTTTCTGACTTCCATTTTATTTCATACATCGGCAGTATAGTGGATTATATATATATATACATGCCGGTTTTATGATAGTTAAAGTGACCTTTTGTGATGTTTATAAATATAAAGAATATAAATAAAATTCTACTATGTACATAATTTATATTGCGCAATGGTCTTAGGTGATCTCTTTGTCGCAGGTGGCGGGTTCCAGAGCCTAAGCCTACTAATTCATGTTTCTTGGTTTCCATTAAGTGTGGGTCAAATATAAAAAGGTCAATAATCGCTTTGATAGTATAATTTTATGATATCGATTTCATCTATTGTGATTTTTTATTGATTTAATTGATATATGTAATGGTTCAATATTACTTTAACGCGTCTATATATATTGTATATGATACATAATTTTCAATAAATTGAATATTAACGATGGATAGTTTAAATGATAAAAAAATTCACACCTGAAATCAATTTCACCATCACCATCAGCATCAAGAAATTTGATCAGATCGTTGATCTGGTCCGGAGACAGCGGTACTCCAACATCCTATAAGAAAAACCAACCAAGCGTTGCTAATTATTTGAAGACATTTATTTTCACAAGGATGATATTTGACAGAATATCGACCGAAATATTACACAAAACTGCCCATTTTCTACTTATTATACTTTAATTTATACTGGACTACTTATTTGCTTTAACCAGAGTAGTACATTAATAACAATTCTTTAAAATGAAAAATCGTTAATAATATTAAAATCAAAAATTAAATTAAATTAATTTTAAAAATTTTAAAAATAAAATTAAAAAATTAAATTAAACAATTAAATTCACAAACAATATTGTACCTCAAGTCCCTCTCTGAACTCATCATAAGTGACACTCATGCTACCATCCTGATCTAAATTAGCAAATAGTTCTGTCAAATTAATATGTTTTTCCTCGACGTATGCTTTTAGGAACTGGAAGGCTTCATCAACTGCAGATTGCCGGAATTTTTTCTTTCCGAAAGTGTCTGCATAGCCCCAAGTGATTTCCAGCTTGTCCAAAGTTTCGTTTATTACTTTAGCATGATCTTCGAAAGCTCTGCCGAACATGATCCCCTGAAATACAACGTAATACTAAACGATATTCAATGTATGCACATAAAAAATAATCTTTTATACCTACATATTATGAAAATAAGCATTATAACATTGATAAACAGTCACAATTACTTGATTGCAATTGATTTATAAAAGACAATTTTTAATGTACGTATTACACAATAAATTTATGTATATAACCTATTTTTTAATTTAACATACAAAATAACACATTATTGTATTGATCATACAGACTACATTAAAAAATAATTTTTATAAATCAGGTAGGTGCGCAATTTTAAAGCAAGAATAAATTTATTAAATTCACTAAACATTTTGCGTTGAAAAAAAGCGATACATTAAAAAAATGTTGCACTGATTCTCTTCATTGATAAGACAACAGTGTTTCAGAAATGTTGTAAATTTTATTATTTTAAGTCTATTATTCTGTTCTGCAGATAGGCCAACCCGTCTTTTAAAACAACAAAACAAAATGATCGATCGAGTAATATTATAAATGAATATGTCAATTAACGGATGGAGTATACTTTAGAATAACATTGATAAATTGTTATAATTCACCCAATTTTTGCCGATCAATAATACAAAAAAATGTTATTGTCAAACAGCAATAATCAAACATGAATATACTAATTTAGCAGAACATCATAATTTTTTGACGTCTATATAGTCGTAGTATTCAAATATAGTTCACTCAGACCTTTCTTTAATTGGTATAGATTATCTTACGGTAAAATCGATTTCTCTTAGGGGACAGTAATCCATCTCTGAGAGCAAGGTGAGGGCATCTTTCGCTGCCTCTTCATGGATCCGATTTCGGCCGATGAGAAGCCGCTTGATGGTATCATTGGAACGAACACCATTGATCAGCTCAGCAAAGCCAACATTTGTAATACGATTGTTCGTCAAATCGATTTCTTCCAGTGCTGGATTGCCCATTATGCCCTGGGATATCATCAGAGCACCTGGATCCTCCAGACCATTCCAAGAGAGATTAAGTACTCGAAGTGTCCGATTTTCCTGGCAGAAAGAAAGTGTTTTTGTTATAGAACGGCCAGTGGGGGAGAAGTTACTTACATTTTAAATTGTCAAAAATTTAAAAAGCTTAATAACCTAACATTTTAACATTTAGTTTCGTTTTTTAATATTTTTCAAAAAATTGGTGGAGTTTGAACGTCACTAATTTATCAGGGTAAAAATATAATTGTTTTTTATAAATATAATTTTTATGATGATATCTGTCAATAAATTATGGCGATAACAAACACTTTTATCTTTAAATTTGTCTGTATGTGACATGCAATTCACCATAAAAATTTGAAGAAACACTTTTACAATAAAACTTGTTTGATATTTAAAGAAATAAGTTTTATTTTAAAAGCGTTTCTTCCAATTTTCGTAGGAAAATATGTACTGTTTTTAATATTATAATATTTCTTCACATCGTATCATTTAAACCTTACAATGGATTTTAATAATGCTAAAATTCGTTTTTTATATAGAATCAATAATAAGATGTAAACATTTTCAATAAAAATATTAAATGGCTTGGAAAATAATGTTATTAAAATTTATTATAAAATATTATTTTTTGAGTAGATTCAACATTTTACAAGTTAACTTAAAATCAACAAAATTAAACGAAAAATTTACTGACACATTTTCAAACAAGCCAGATGATAATTTAAAAATAATTTATAACAACAGGTAACGTTCAAATTTCTTCATCAGTCTAATTAATACATATTATTATATTAAACTAGTATTTAACAAGTATTCTCTCTCCGGGCCGGTACACAAGAAATGTAAGAATGCGTTTTCCACTTTTTAATATTTTGTCTTATGGTCTAAATCTGACTTATAGGCAGAATTAAAATATGTTTTATTGATTTTAGAATATACTGAAATGATGAAATAATTAAGCAGCTAAAGCTAGAATAATTAAATATGAAACAAATACATTTAACAGATAGCACATACCTTGAGTCCTTCTGTAAGTAAAACTGCACCCTCTTGACGAAACTGATTCCAGCTTAAGTTGAGATTTTTAACTATAGGATTGTCGGCTGCATGGAACGAGGGCGTAAAGAGTGTAAATAGTAATAATAAGATAACGTATTGTTGCTATAATTATTAATTAATTTTTACAACAAATTTAATAATAATTAAATTCGTAAATAAATTATAATACTATATATTAATAAAAATATAAATTAATCATATACGCATTATAAAATGAATGAATACAATGATGATACTAGGTGGAGCATAAGTTCTTGTACCCAACTATATAATTAAAATCAATACCTGCCCCTATAATTTACATTAAAATAAATACTTTTTTTGATTTTATGAATTACATGATTATTATTGAACATTATAGTATAGGGCACAAAAACTTATTAATATATATATAATAGTACATAATTAATATTAAATATCAGATAATGATTAATAAATATTGAATAGTCAATACTGAATTAGAATAGTAATAAATATTAAAATTTAATTTATATATTGTATATATATATATATAATAATTTATTAAATTAAATATTGAATATTGATTAATTATTATTTGAATTTATTTTATAAATAATTTATTATATAATTATAATTTATAAAATATTACAACATGCTATCACAGCAATAATTTCTTTATTTCCATTATTGTTGCTATATATTAAATTAAAAATATTTATGTTGTGTTTAAAAGCTATATAAAATATATTTAAAAAATAGGTTACGTAAATTTTATATTTCAATAAAAAAAAACTCAATAAAGTATGTCGTTACATGCAAATATCAATGTCAATGGCACCTAACTAACAAAAACTTTTACAACGGTACACAGATAATTTAAAAGGGCTTAGTCACATATATATTATTAACAAAATTATAATAAAATGTCTGAGAATAGAAATTTTAGAATAATAGAATGGGCACAAAAAATGCAGTCGTAATTGGCTTCATTTTGTGTTTTTATAATTATTCAGGCCAATTATTATTATCAATTTGCAGTTATTTTTATGTGAACTGTTGAAAATAAATCAGACAAAAACATTAAATAATAATTACTTTTCATTATTTGAAATAATTATATTATTATTCAACGCTGTTTTGATTGGTTAGAATTGATACTTATAGTTTTGTTTTTTAGACAGATGCACATATAAACGAGTTTGGCTGAGTAGACAGAGGGTATTTATCAAAATTAATTATATATTAGTACGACAATCAATTAGAATAAGTAATTGTTAATGATCAACCAGGATTGACAGATTTCAGAGGGTTCTTTAAGTGTGCACAATTTGAGCGCACCTAATCACATTGTGTGCACGAGAGACAAAAGTGCTCCACAATGATGGAGGAACGTGAAGTAAATAAATACCTCGCAGAACTCAATAAGCGGAATTCAGCAGTGAGGTGGTCACTAAGTGGAAATGTTATTGTTGTATATAGCAGCAATAAATTAAACCATTACATATTTTACTGACGTAAACTGGCATTCATATTGTGCTTTTTTTCTTATTAGATTAGTTACGTTAAAATAAATCGCTCACTACTATCTAATTATTTTGCAAAAATGGATTTTCAGCTCGCTTAATAGTTATGCAAACTACCTTCTAACTATATATTAAATCATTATCCGATTAGTGTATGGAATGGTCCGCTGACGAGTCATAAAAAGTACGATACAGCAACGTCCAGATTTTTCCTTTGTCGAATATGCTAATAGCTCTGATTTTTTTTATTCTAATAAGTTAAGTATACGTTAATGTGCTGTTTCTACTTACATATAGATCCTTCGTGTTGTTCTATGCACTGGATGGTCATTCAGTAAAGAAGTAACATATTCATATTATTTATAATATTCATTCAATTGTCTAGTCATACAAAAATTTTCATGTTACAAACAATAGAATCACTTATATTTGTATCGCTTCTAATTTTACAGTTAGATAATAAAGTCGCATCGATGTCCTTATAAATTTAATTTGTTTTATATGATTGTACACATTAAACAGCTCATTATTTTTACTCTCTGAAATGTCCACTTCTGATATAAATAGTTATATCTATTTATATACTGAATGTCTAACCCTTCAAACGAAAATAGTTAATAAATATTAACAATTATATGACTTATTGGAGACAATTTAGTCGTAAACTTTTTGCTTACTTCTTAATATTGCATCATATTACTTAAATAAATTCAATGAGACACGCCACCACATCATAAATATAGATTTTATATTGTTATTATCGCATATTAATTATTTTTGAGTGACACAATTATCTATAAAGTTATATATTAACATCGATTAAATATTGATTAGAATATTTTTAAAGTAAAATAATGTTATTTTTGATTATGATTTAATTATTAATTTTGGTTAACATTAATTGTTTATATATTATAATTTTGACAAATATACGCTCCATATAGGGTTACATGCTTAAAATTTGATTATATCTTTTGGTTGTATTTATTTTTAAGCTAAATTATTAATAAGTATTATTATATGAAACGATGCAAAAATTATTATTTTGAAGCATATTTGTAAGAAGTTAAAGTTTTATTTAATATAACAACAAGACAATTTTTACATGTTTAACTTAAAATAAATGATTGTCTAAAACCGAGCTATAACAAGCGTCAATATACTATATTTATGAAATGTGTATACTAATAAAATTGATTAGAACCATCAATCAGGCAAAATCAGCTCACCAGATAGAAAGAAAAGAAATAAATCAGAAATAA
>JAUZND010006377.1:0-10792 GCA_034780555.1 Coelogynopora nodosa | reverse complement strand
AGAGGGGGGGGGGCGGGGGGATGTTCAGGAGTAGATTATAGGTGGAGAAGGAGGGGAGGTTCAGGAGTAGATTATAGGTGGAGGAGGGTTGGGGGACGTTCAGGAGTAGATTATAGGTGGAGAAGGGGTGGGGGGAGGTTCACTAAACAGTTTCGTATTTAATGTTTTACTTCTACGGTATATGTTGTGCTTACAGGGGCGGCAGGCGGAGGTGTCGGTGCCGCCGTGGGTGGCTCAGGAGCGGCGGCGGGTAGGGCGGCGGGAGTGTAGTCCTTGAAGGCTGCGATGTTCTCTTCTTCTTCCACCAATATGAGTAGGTCCTGACCAGTGGAGGAGGAGGAGAGAAGACAACTATACAAGAATGTTGGAGAGCATCCACTCTGTCACACTCTACAAACACCAATAGTATACTAGTCTAGTGGTATCCACGTTTAAGAATAACTATTGAAGTGTAAATCATAATCCTTACAACTCCAATAGTAAATGACAACAATAACATTCCATTTACCTCCAAAGTGCCACTACAAAAAATATATTATCATGGCGAATGTCAAATATTGTAACAAACATTTATTATCACATCAAAATTATTTAAAATAAAAACAACAATCAAGACTAAACTCCTAGATGGTTACTATCAAAACACAAATAGTCATTTCTTCAAATGTTTAAGACCTAAATAAACAACTTGAACCTATAAAACAGACCTGGGGTGATAAGATGACAAGGTACAAGTGATGATTTAAAACAATCTATCAAATCCAGTAGACGAAACACGACAAGTGACACACCAGATCATAAATCAGAACACGTTTAATGAATTTCAAAATATATTAAAATCATTTTTTGTGTCTATAGAATGTACAAACGATGTATTTTAGAATGGAACTGCAGGCAAACATTTTCATATTTTTAACAGAATCTATATCAATAATTTATACAATACTTCAAAACGTTTATGTAGACGGATTTCGAGGATTGCTATCCTTTCATTTCCGATGGTTTGGAACTGCCATAGGGACATGAGAACCCGGGAACCCAATACCCGGTGCCCGATATACCCAATGAGAACCCAATACTCGGGACATGAGAACCAGTGAGAAGCCTCAACGGTCACCTACCATGCCCACTGGGATATCCTTGGATCCGGCCTTGAACAGGATCTTGGCCACGTATCCTGAATCACTCGCGTCCAGTGACATGGTCGCCTTGTCGGTCTCGATTTCGGCCAATAAATCGCCCTCATCGATCTGGAGAAGTGTTATTGATTATAATTAACGAAACAATTTAATACAGTATTCAAAACACCCTGACGAAATAACAAATAATTCGATATTGTATACATGAATGTAAACCGTAAAGGCAGTTACGCACGAGACAGCACTAGGCCTATTTTTCAAAAATTTACAATGGACAACCAATAAAGTTCCCTTTATACTTTGGAGATATTTAACAATACTATTGCAAATAACAGTAGTAGAAGTTCCCTAATATTTAATAGTAAATAAGTAAAGCGCATGTAAATGTCTTCTTTCTACAATCTATCATATATCTATAATTATCTATGCTTCAAAATATGACGTCATAAAATTACAGTACTACAACTATCCTGTTTATAATGACGTAAAGTAGAGGACTATTTCATAGTTTACAAAACTATTTGAACTAGATCAATTTATAATGTTTCGGCCAAATATACATTTTATTGTGTAATTCGTTCCTGGTTGAGTTTTCTTTTTTTATTTATAACGAAATCTTAAAAGCAAATTCAAAAAAGTAAGATTAAGCATACAATTCAAAAAGTCTAAATGTTGGATATGTATGACACAATATGAATATATCTGGAACAATTTAATAACTATATTTCTATTTCTAGTATATTGATTCTCGTGTTCCGTTGAAAGAACTGTATTTATCACGTGATACATACTAAACTTGTACGAATCTAGTTCAGTCATTGCTGCAGTGCACATCAAGTGATTAATTAATTATGTTAAATAAAGTATTTCACGAATTCAGTTTTTTTCAACATTTCTTAATCTACGTATAAAACTAGCTAATATAACACAACATTATATATAATAACTAGTTGATATAATGCTTCAATGAAATGATCAAGAAATCTACTATTAATCCCACGTATAGTACGGCAAAAGGGTTACTATATAATAAACAAAAATGAAGAACTACAGATGTTACACTAAATAATTAAATAGATATGTCAATAATATTTCATTCTACATTTTGGCAAAATAAAAGTAGCTATGTATTTTAAATCACAGTATTTACAACATTTAGAATATAATAATTATATGTATGTAACAAAAGGAAATGTCTTCGAAATAAATATTAAACACAAATGAAGTACACTTTAAAACTGGTATTATAAAATTAGAACCACATTTAAATAATAATTATTAATGTAACAAAGAAAAGAACAGATCAATAACAATTGCTGTGTTGCGAAAACGATACAGAAAGACAGCTAACCGTTAATGTAATGCACTTGTGTTAGAGTCAGCAGTCTAGTCGAGTGAGGTAATACAGGACAATTGTCATTTTTATATAATAACCAGTGCACCACACTAAAAGTAGTCTACTAAAGTACATAAAATATCTATAATATATTAATAAAATAACATAAAGAGAGAGAGGCACATCAAAAGACAAATTGTAATAACTTTCTGAACTCAAAATTGTTTTTTAACTATTTACTTTGTGTACAGAAAATTCCATTTACCCATCAACCTATTCAATAATATAAAACAAAAGGACAATGCAGCCATCATTTTCACTCATCAATTACACAGGCGGCTCTCTCTCTCTTTATCTCAAACAATAAAAGAAACAAATGACCAAAGCATGAAATGAACAAGAATCACACTCACCCGGTCGCCTTCATTCTTGGCCCAACTGACTACACTTCCGGTCTCCATGGTAGGGGACAGCGCTGGCAGCTTGATTATGTTGTGTGGAGGATAAGCTGAATCGCATAGATATTAAGAGTAGAATAACATCACTTCACCGATATTTCAAATCACTTTATTAGCTGTGTCTTACTTGAATATCGACGACATAGGTTTGGTGTAGATAGGTTGATAGGCGTCAGAAGAGTTGGTTGTATTATAAGTGAATTATTGCTGGAATTAAAGGAATAACATTATAGTAAAAGCAATGTCCGACCTCTCTACTAGATTGTTTACACAAGAGGTAGTCTACTAGTCAACAATATAAGATTTTCAAATTATTATGCTGTTTATATCGCCTGTGTGTTAGGACAATAAAATGTAATATTTTTTAATTATCCATTGTTATACATAGAATATATATTTGATAATTAATCAGATTAATGAACCGAGTGACATTTCTAGAGAAATGGAATCTGAGTAAATACAAGAAAAATAAATGAAACAGCTAATTAATTAAGTGCCAGATTATTTTTTAAATAAGTTCAGTTTGTAAATTAAAAGGAAAAGAATCCCAAAAGGTTTTTTAAAAATAATCATATTTAATTGAAATTGTTTTTTTTACAATGTAGCCCATTCGTTCAATAAAGATTGTATTTTTAACAAAAATTGTTAATAATATTTTATAAAAGTTTAATAAAAAAAATTTTAATTAGAATACATTGTTATTTTTTAATTACCAAATACTTGTTTATTCAAAATTATCTACATATTTTTATATGTAATTATATATAATCTAAAATTTTTCAGTAAATTTTAGCAAATTTAATTAAAGTAAGGGTATAAAATGATTATTATTGACTTATTATTATCAAGTCAACTTTTTCTGGACTGTATAAAACATCCTCTGTCTGTAAATCTTGTCATGATACTTCCAACTGCTTTGAACCTTTTTATAATATCTCTATCAATTCTTTTAATATACAACACTCTATCTCTTGGCCATCAGATACTGCTTTAACTAAACTCTGTCCTTTCTGTAATATTAATATTTCTCATTTCATCATGATGTGTGAGACTTAAATTCTTTTTTACTATCTTGATCAGCAGTAGTTATTGAATAAGGGAAGTGTGATGGTAGCATGCTATCAAACTGGTTAAACACACCACTGAGGATCCTAAGTCCCACACCTTATTAATTTGTTACTGTATCTTTTTAAGTCAGCTTCTACTTTTGGTCCGTTTTGGTTCTGTGTCTTGAATAATGGGCTTTAGTTAACATATAACCACTACAGGCATGACTTATCATCTTCTCATTTCCTAGGCCTGTGTTATAAGTACAAGTATAACTTGGTGGAATTCCTTCATTTTCTTTAACTTTTGGTATAGATCTCTTTTTGGCTGGTTTTCTTGAGTTTTTTCTAGGAAGTTGTACTTTTGTTATTTCCAGTTTTATGAATTCCTCCCCTTTGCCTTTTGTGTATCTTTTTTGTCGTTTTTCTTTGTTATATAGTTACCCTTTCTTTTTATTTATATTTTATTATTTCTGATTTCTTTTTCTTTTTTTCTATCTGGTGAGCTGATTTTGCCTGATGGTTCCAATCAATTTTATTACTATACTGTTTTGTTTGATTCAAATTAATAGGCTATTCTATTGGCATTGCAGTGTGTTGTGATTCTAAGTAATGACTTAGACTTTCCTTTTTACTGCAGTAAAAAGGAAAGATGTTTAGGTAGAAAAGCACATGTATCTGTATTATATATTGCACTGATAATTATGTATGAACAATATTAATTATGTAAGCATTTAATGTATATGTGGGAATATAGGATACAATATGAAATGTAAGGCGTTATAATATATGCCAATGAGGGTACAGTAAACATTCAATGCAGTACAATAATTTATATGGGATTCTTATAAAATATAAAAGTATAAAATATAAAGTGTAGGGGGGTTGGGATATGTTACTAAAATTATATAATAATTGAATATATACTCATGCATACAAATTGAAGGATATACAATACTGTATATTTCATTATATTTTAATTGCTTTACATTTTGCATTCAAGTTTTGTAACAGTTACATATAATATTACATAAAATTATATATCCACAAATAACACTGACATTTCCAAACAAGCATTGACTAAAATTGAAGCTGTGCCAGTAGACGATATTGAGATGATATTGAAAAAAAGAGAAAAGCCAAAGAAAATGTCATAAAATAAAAACTGACATTAACAATCTTGACGATAAAGTATTTTGCTTATCA
This sequence comes from Coelogynopora nodosa, assembly GCA_034780555.1. NCBI lineage: Eukaryota > Metazoa > Platyhelminthes > Proseriata > Coelogynoporidae > Coelogynopora > Coelogynopora nodosa. Next base: position 5,607 of record JAUZND010006377.1, on the reverse strand, counting down.
AAGGAAGCTGCAATGATAAACAATTCTGTGCTCTTTAAAGAGGTACATGCTCTCATGGTGAGATCAAGAGCATTGAAAACCTGTCTCTTCAAACTGACATCATCAATTGAAAGTCTGCATAAGAAGTGAGCTAGTTTTAGTGACCAGTTATATTACTGTTAGAGTTGCTTCAGATTTATTGTTACATGTTGTTTCAAAACAACAACATTCATTTTATTTCACAATATATATTTATATATTTGTAATTTATGTTTCATAGAACTTTTCAGATTGTAAAAATAATATTTATATTCAAATTTATTTTATAACTCGATAATATATACCTGAGATTTGTGTTTTATATTTCACTTTTGTAATTTCAACTTTTATATTTTAATGTACAAGATCTGAATAAAATACAAGACACTTTTATGCATCAACTATGTTAAAAAAAGAAAGACCAGGAATGATTTTGTAGTGAAAAAATGTGGCAACCCTAGACTATGACTACAGTAAAATAATACAATAGTAATTTTGCTATAACATATGTTATGGTATAATTTTTTTTAATATGTTTCTATATGTTATGGCATAACAATATTCTCATATATTATATGGTTGGAAATTTAGATTTTCTATTTTTTTGGAAATCTTATATGTATGGCATGTAAATAATATTTAAAACAATTGAAAATCAATACTACAAATAATTTGCTTCTAATTATGGGATAAATTCATCAATTTATTTTTACTTAAGTATAAAATTGCAGTATTAATTAGTTCAATTAAATTAAATTAAATTCAATTAAAAATTATCCAGTCAAAATATACCTAAAATAAAATGTACTCTGTATATATAAATTAAAAATTATAATATCTGGTAAAAAAGTAAATTTTAATGTGTCTTACATATATATTCATTCCAAACTGGATTATATTTTACATACAAAAACAGTTGCTTATAAGAAAATGTGAGATTATACGTTCTATTCTATTCCAAGTGTAAAAAAATAATAACAAAGTTCCTTATATTTATTCCATTATATTTTAACATGTATTTATTATATTATTACGGTAAAAAGTGTTTAAAATTAACAGATTTGACACAATTAATATTTTTTGTTTTATACATACATATATATGGTCCATTAGCTTTAAATTGTTATATTTCAATAGTAAAACATTAACACAATTTATTTGAATCTTGCTTCCTTGAAGTTCTAATCATAGGCACTAACCTTGGATCTTACTGAGAGCTTTACCTACAAACCCCAACATTTTTCATTATGCCTTTGTTAGCCTACTCAGACAGGGATTTTATCCAACTTCATATACCTGATTTTCCTAAATTCAGTGTAGCAACACTTTGAGAATATAAAATAAAAAGCTTCTCTTTACCATTACACTGTCACTGCCCATCAATAAAACAGAGAGTATTTATAGAAGAAGCTGAACATAAAAAAACATCTTTGTCTAATCTCCATAAGCAAAGAAGTCATGGTAATTCATTGAAAATGGGGATCATTTGACTATAACAGAGTAATGTTTCTATATGTTTAATTCATTTCAGACTTAAGTTAGGATTAGAATTGACATATGGAAGTTAAAATGGACTTGCTTTTTTTACCAAAACAATCTTTTGGCTTTAGTTCTGTAATGATGTGATCAAGAAATGGTATCATAATTATATGCTTCCAATAATCTATAACCACTTCAACCTGGACATTTATGTAATATGCTTATTTTGCTGTATACCTTGGGTAAGTTAACTATATAACTAATATGCTTACTAATACCAAAAGTCTATATACTTTTTTGAATACATTACAAAATTGATTTTGATAAATACTACCTACAGTAAAGAGCAGAAACCAGTGGCATAATCAGGTCAAGTAGTTATTTGGCAATGAAGAATGTTGTGAGGTATTAGAAACTACACAGAGTATGGATTAGGCCATTTGTCTGGAATTTTGTATTACAATTCCATTATTATTTGACCAGTTGAAAATAAATTGCTAAAACTCCTAGTCAGGGTGTCCCCCAAGTATCAGGCAATGTAAAAAAATTCACTAGAAAAACTATTTGGACATTCCATTAGAGCATACATTGTAGTATTTAAAAATTCAACAACAAAAAAATTTAATGAGGGAATTTTTTTTAAAGTTAATTATTGATTTTTGACAACCAATCAGAATTCAGTAGACTATAACATTTTTATAAAGCATTTTATGACTATAGTTACTATTACCAACTGATATAAATATGGGGTCAAAGAGTCTAAATGTATGGTCAAACATTTCATAATATGTCACGTGACTGATAAATCGATATTATGTCACCCAATTAATGTGTCACATGATTGATAAATCAATATTATGTCAACCAGTTAATGCAGAAATTACAAATAATGAAAATAATTGTGTGAACATATTTATATATGAATATACAAAATATAACATATTATTTAAACATACAAAAAAATCTTGTGTCACTTGTGACTGATAAATCGATATTACATCAACCAATTAATGCAGAAATTACAAAAAATTAGAATAATTGTGTGAACATAATTCTATAATATGAATATACATATGATATAACATTAAACATTATTTAACATTATTTTAACATCATAAAAACAGTGTAAAAACTGTAGTTAATAGTACATGCAACTGTAAAGAAAATTGTTTCAAAGGTGACGACTATTATAAGAACAGACCAATTCTAGTAATATTTTACCAAAATCTGGGTGACTTTCCACAAATTTATACTTCTCACAATGCTTGTTAAAGTCATAATGCACAGATTCCGAGGCCTGCTCACTATATCTACCTAATTCTCAGTTCACCAGATCACAAAATTCTTGGACATGGTGGAAGACGGCATGCACCTTGGGTGTGACTTTGATGTTTAAATAGTTCAAGTTAGCAATCTCGGAATTTTGAAATATGTTGTGTATAATTTGGTAGAAGGTTACTGCCATAGCAGGATGTCACAACCTTGTCAAAAGCTCTAAAAACTGCAACATATGGAGCACAAGAAATGGGAAAAATTTATACCTACTTATCCACACTTTGTAGAAGTTTTCTACTGGTATTTCCAGTAAATGTACCACCATGATACTGTTCTCTCTCAACATAGCACAGTTCCAACCATATAGGAGAATCGCGCCAAATGCGGGACATAGCTACATATAAAGTGTTGACTGGGCCTGTTAAGGGGTGTAGCTCAGGTGGAGGGATGTGTGAAAGAACTGAATAATCTGTAGCACCTTCCATATTCCATATTGCTGCATAAGTGGAATATGAATCACATTGTGATATTGCTTTGATAGCTTTCGGTTACTCCCAGAATCAAAGAAACCCCCAAAAGCTTCATTGATTGATTCAATTGTTCGTAGAAGTCCATTTAAGTGGAGGCCGTCTTTTTGTGCATCACACCAGCAGCAGGGATAATGAAAACTGTGGCTCATCAAACCCAGTAGAATGTTAATGAGTTTCAAATCAGTATCTATATAGTACTTATCAAGCAAGTCTTTCAAATTGACGACTATCCATAGAGCTTTTGCATTGGTATAATTTTCCTGAACTGCTGGTGCCAAAGCTAAAATAAAGAGCTTCTTCACTCCGGCATCTGAAACTTTTGAATTATGACTATTGCTAATGACAGACAAGCACACCTTGAAAAAGTCACCTCCTCCATCTAGACCAATCTTTATAATCAAATCTTGATCAGAACCAATGCATCGTTCCTTTTTCACCAAACTCAACAATGATCCTACATTTTCACATACTGCTACCTTCTTCATTATGTCACATTTAACTTCATTACTTTCCAGAGTTATAAATCGAATGTCTTTTACTATGAACATTTCATCTAGAAAATGGTCCTTCTCAAAAAGAATGTGACTAGCATGTGGCTCAACAGCCGAGTACCTTGAACTTAGGCTAGTACGCAAATGCTTGTACATAATGTATTTGTTTGCCTAACAGTTAACTTTAGCTAGGTCCTGTTGAATAGTTGATATATAATTTGCTGTCATTTTCTTTGCTGCACCTTGCACTTTAGGTGAAACTACTATCTTCATTGCATAATTTTGCTTATTTTAATTTTAAATATTAAGTGTAATATTTAAATATTAAATTTAAATAATATTTTTTAATTTTATATTTTTAAAATAATTTTATAGATTTACAATAATTTATATATTTTTTTATTGTATATTTTGTAATTTGTAATTTATATTTAATAACATTTTATACTTTAATAAAACTTTAAATTAATTTCAATTTAAAAAAACTAATATAATAATTTTAATTTATTTTAATTTTTAATAAAATTCTAAAATTTTATATTTATAAAATAATTTATATTAATTAATTATTTCAAAAATAATCTTATTATTTTAATACATTTCACTAATTTTAATTTTAATTATTTTTTTATAATTAATTAATAAAAATTCAATATACATATATTGCTTTAAATTTATTTGATTTTTCTAAACAAAAACTGTATTCATTATCTTTATTTTATTAAATTTATTTTGTATTTAATGTGTTTTTAAATTATTTCATTTGATACATATAATTAGAATTCAATATTTAAATTTTATATGTAAATTTTTTTTTTATTTTATATATTATTTAAAATAAATTAAAATATTTTGAATCTATTTTTTTAACTAAAATATATCTTTACTTTATAATAAATTGATTATAATACATCTTTAATTTTACAATTTAATGTTTTAAAATATCCTTATAATTTATTTAAGATTTAATTAATTTTTTAATTTAATGTTCTTCGATTAATTGTATTTTGTATATTTTCTTTAAAGTAATATAACCTTTAAATTAAATTAATTTTATACTTAAATAGAGTAATAAAATTGTTAATATGACGTCTAATATGTAAACTGACAATAACATCGGCACTATTATAGGTCTACATCATAAAATAACGTTAATGAATTTTATCATAAACTTTTTAATTACAGTGCCCTTGTACGACACCTTGCTCAAATCTCTGCAAACAATTGTTTTAAAAAAAATAGACAGTAGCTATTGATAATGAATTACCGAAAGTGTATACTTAATTAAAGTTATTGTAAGTCATAATAATGCGTACTAAATTTACTGAAAAAAATACATCTGTTGACATAGGCCCTACTGTTATCTGGAATCGTGCAAGTAACCACTACGGCATATTATCTGGAATTGATGTAAGCAATATAGTAGCATATTACAAAATACTACGGTCTCGGAGGTCAACACAATTGCAAGTCACGGTGGGGCTGAAGCAACTTCAAGTTGAAAAGAAATGACCATGCATTGTGTTTATTGAAATATTACCATATGACCCCAAATAGTATTTTAAAATGAATTTTAAAATATTTCTTGGTTACATTCCTGATTTACAATTATTTTGCAAATTTAAGCTATATTATGAATATGGACTGGGTGTATATTTTTTTCTTGAATTGACCATCCATTATTTTACTTTCTAATAATAAACATAGTATAGTTTATTTTAAAAAATCAAAAAATAGAAAAATCGTCGGTTAAATAAAAAAGTTATGACAGAAAATGTTTTTTCTAAAGGGTAAAATGAGCAATACTTGTGTGA
>JAUZND010006376.1:0-31257 GCA_034780555.1 Coelogynopora nodosa | reverse complement strand
CAGTCTACGCCAGCACCATAGTTCGAAGGCATCGATTTTGCGTTTATCATGTCCCTTGGCTGTCCACGTTTCAGCCCTATAAGAGACTATGGGTGTTTTCCAATAAAACTGATGTTAGAAATTTGTTGACTCTGCGTTGCATGAATCACGCATTGCATCTGTTAATTGTGCTCGCTTAGGCATGATAGATGCTGAATGAATGTGAAATGAGGTGCGCACTGCTTTATGATGCTGCAGTGATATTCCCAGAACCCAGTTTTCTTTAACCAATCAGAGACTTACAAAACAGCTAACACAATGAACTCCACAATGTATTTGACAGGCTGAATGCCTGCCTGCCTGCCTGCCCCTTTCATTCAGATATCGCCTATCATGAGCTGACTGACACCATATCCTCCTTATCGCAATGTATAGGATGTGTGTATTCGTTTTAGCAAGGATATGAGTAAGAAAAACAATTTAATTAGGGCAAGATAAGTGTTAAATACCTGGGAATTATTGATTTATACAATTTAATTAAGTGTTTTAAAATAATCTTTTAAAATAATCAAATATCCCTAAAAAATGCACATTTTTAATGTTGATGCTAAACTTTTGTCAGGCACTACTGACTCATATGTATCAATGAATATTCCTAAGCCACAAAGTTCTCCAATATTATAGTAATTACAAGTATTAATAGTTTAAGGACAACATTTTGCATGACGTAATGACTGATGAACACTTATCATATACATGTTGTAATATTTTATAATACATACATGCAACCTTATCATGTGTAATCTCTATAATACTTCATGCTATGATCAGAATTTACATGTTCTGACAAATCGATTTCTAAATTATATTTAACGATGTGAAATGTTTACCTAATTTTAGAGACTATGGTGCAATTCCTATAGATTGGATTCCATGTTTGGGTAGGAGTGGTACTCAAATATTTCTATATCAGCTAAGTATTATTAAAAAATTGTTGTCATACACTTTCAGAATTTTGTTATATATTAACAAATTAAGATAAATATTTTTTAGAGATAAAAAAATCTGACTAATTTAAGATTGTCTCCATTCAGGCCGATCTAGGACATTTTTTCAAATTGGTACTTGATGGAGCACTTACACCTTTGCTTCCATTATTCCAATGAGTTCCATGTATTTTTACTAACACTCTATTGAAAAAACGTAAAGTTGTGTGGAACATCTAATCGAAGTGAAAGAAACGAAGCGATATGAAAAAACACAAGGCGATATGGAAAAACAAGAGGCGATACGAAAAAACACGAAGCAATATGAAAAAACATGAAATGATGTGAAAACCTTTGAATAGTATAAGAGACATGAGAATATTGTCGTAGATGTAAGCACCTACTAAATAATAATAAAGTTTAAGTTCTGAGAGAGACACAATGGAATAAATAATCTAGCATACTATAAGGAAAATTAGAGGAATATGACGCATTTTATTTGAATATGTATGGAATATGAGGCGATATAATGTAGATATGTGCATGTCTTGTTCGGAGATGCATGTGCTATGGGGAGGTGCATATATTGCGGGGATCAACGAATGAAATGCAATAAACTCTTTTTTATTAATCAAATTATTATTAAAAAAATCAAATGGAGTATTTACAAGTACTATAGGTATTGTATATAATACATTAGTGTACGCATATAACAAACTCCCTACAACACATATACCTCCACATAACATATGCACATCCCCACAACACATATAAATATCTTCACAACGCATACACCTCTCCACAACACATGTACTTCCTTAAAAAGCATACAAATATCCACTCAATACATACAACTCTCCACTACAAATGAAACTCCCCACAATACAGTCAACTCATCACAACACATGCACCTCCCCATGTGCCGCAACTATGCTGCGTCATATACCTTAGGTGCTTCAAAATGCGGCGTAATATACCCCATGTGCAAAAACAATGTGATGTCATAATATACCTTAAGTGCCGCAATATGCGGCGTAATGTACCCAAAGTGTCACAACAATGCTGCGTAATATACCTTAGTGCAGCAACAAAGTGACGTAATATACCCTAGATAATAAATAATACTAAAATAATAATAATAATAATAATAATAATACGTTTAATTTAAAAGATGAGCTGTGTTTCGAAAAAGATTCGAACTTTATTTGTAATCAGAATATAAAATGTTCTTTATCCATACTCTAACGGAAATTTATATTATATTTAATAAATGCATTACGATTTCTTTTATCATTTACACAAAAATTACATACTTTTATTTTTCTCATCTTACTGTTAGACTTCAGTTGCTGAACTTGGACCTTCAGTATTATCTAGATGCCTTAAATATGCGCGTACTATACCCGCAGTGTTATACATTGCGGCGTAACATAGCCTAGGTGTCGCTTTGTTATAATTCGCAGCGTAATGTAATTTATGTTTTATATTTTAGGGCTTAATGTAGTGTAAGTTCTGGAATTTCGGGCGTAATTTTATCTATATTCTATAATTTACGGCGTAATGTAGCAGGGGACCGGAGGGTAGTTCCGGTTTACTGATGTGGAAGTCACACTCACGTACTACTACATTAGTAAACCATTGGCATAAAATATTAGTTCATGACCAATGGATATGCTTGCAGTTTACACATGTTATCATCAATTGGAGATTCAATCAAATATTGTTCGTTTGAAAATAGAGTCAAAAGTATTTTTAAATTAAATTTTAATCAATAATTTGTTTATACTTGTGTGAAGAAATCAAACACTTGATGAATATGTACAAGTTGGTACTAGAATACATCTTTTAACTACAAATGGTTTAATCATTGTTGAATCAGCAGTAGACGTAGACGATTTACACACATTTTCAAATGTACAATAGATAGGCATTACGTAATTTCGATACCTTTTTATACATTTTAATTGTTATTTTATGTTCCAATCAAACAATTTAAGTCCATACTTTTAGAATTCTTAAGAAAGTTATAATAATTTAGTAGTGTTAAATAGCTTTTTTGTTATGTTGTGAAATTTCAAATTAAATTCAGTATACGTTTCTACGAGTCAGTACCATCCAAATATATTCAATAATTGTATAAATGGTACTTCGGTTATCTGCTTGTGCAATATAAACATTAATAATTATATGTAGTATAATTCAACTATAGTTTCATAAAACCCACACAGTTGGCTTTCAATTGAACAATTGAATTATTTCTCATTTTAGATTGTTTAGGTGAAGCAACATAAACCTGACCACAAAAATATCAGTAAAAATATAATAAATAGTAATCCTTATAATATATTATTTTATAAATAATGTAATACATAATAATCAGAATTAGTACAACTGAAAACTGAACGGCTACATACACTTGTAGAATTATGGAAAATATAAATAGATAACAATATTAAAAACTTTAGAAAACGGCTCTACTGTTTTTTCATAAATATAATTTAGAGATACCTCCATAATGAATGTTATTTTTTTACGCTACATTTTTTTAAGAGTGTTCCAACATGCCACACGAATTAAAATCGACTTTTCCAGGGCCAGTCCTAATCCATTCTTTCAGCTGTGGTGGTAGACCATTTAACCGGAATTGTTTGATGTATCCAACATAGTTATTTTCTTTATCTGAAACAAGATTTAACATGGAGGTTGTAGTGAATTAGTGTATGAATTATGAATTAGTGTAGTGTAGGCATGTTAGTGTTACCTGAATGTTCCCCCAGACTCAGATAACCAGCACGAAAGTTCACAGCATCCTGGCAAGATTGGCTGAATTGTGGAAGCGATTCTTGATTGTTGACTTTCAAGGTCATAAACCCATCACAATTGTACTCCGCTGAATAAATAAAAATACAATTATTTACTTTCTAAATTCTATTTAAAAGTATTCCGACATCAATATTTCTTGTTGATTAATATGCTAGTTTTATTATAGTTAATTTTGATTTATTTATATGAGAGAAGCTTATTTGAATATAAAAATGTAAGTAAATGGTTAGTATTTTATATGATAACATAATTTTAATGTTTTACATTTTTTAATTTTTTATATAAACACATTGTTTCAATCCATTTTTAACTGTAGACTTAACCAGTAGACTCAAACATCAACTTTTTCTAACATCTGCAGTAAAATGCAGTAAAATGCAGTAAAATATTTATAATACTTCAAAAAGATTACTTACATTATATGTATAGAGATTTATAGCAAATAATAATCTAAGCATAATGCTAATGAGAAGTTGTAAATAAATAGTAAACTAGTATGACAAAATTATTTACTGAGATTACCAGTTTGTACTTTAAGCAGTTGACTATCTCCCCATAACGACTTTGTACTTTAAGCAGTTGACTATCTCCCCATAACCACTTTGTACTTTAAGCAGTTGACTATTCTCCCCATAACCACTTTGTACTTTAAGCAGTTGACTATCTCCCCATAACCACTTTGTACTTTAAGCAGTTGACTATTCTCCTTTTTCTCGTCGTCAGTGCACACGCCAATATATATTGTAAGAATGCAGCAGAAGACGAAAAAGAGATCATTTAGAAAAATAACAATACTTTATAATAGGAGACACTGAAGCAAAAGAAAAAGATTAACAAAAATTAATCAGATAAATTATATGAGAAAGAGAATAATAATAAGAAGAAGTAGATGAAATGAATAAAAAAACATTAATAAAAAACGTGGCGAGGGAAGATGAGTAATAAGTACATAGAAAAAAAGAATCAGAAGAAGAATCAGTAAAACAAGAAGAATTAATGAATATATGAAATAAAAAGAAGTCACAGACATTAAATAACAGTATCTTGCTCCAAACGTAATTCAGTTCCGATAAATATTGTTATAATGCGAAAAACTAATAATTCACAAATATACTTTTCATTATGTTTTGTTTATACTAATATGATATACTTTGTAAATATAAAGGCAAGTGAATAGACAGCTGTTAAGTAAATAGTTGAGGGTGTAGGAGTAGGGAAGTGAGATGTGTTCAGGATAAATTTTAAAAAGATGTGCGCTTATGGTCAACTTAGAATACAGAATAAAAATGGTCGGAGGCAGTGTTAGGTCGTGTTAGGTCGTTAGGAGGCAGTGTTAGGTCGTCCATTCTAAAAGTAATTCCTTTTATATATTTGATTGACAAAATTATTACTTAAAAACGTCAAATATAATTATATAAAATTCAAAGAAATGCTATCTTCATATTCATTTTAATTAGTCTATGTTGAATAAATATGGAACGCTTGATATTTATGACAAAACATTTATAATGTAAGTTTACCGTTGACATTGTAAACTGGCTCAAAAAAAGGCAAATTAACAATTCAATGCAACAATATTCCGGACCACAACATAAACAGATAAGTCCACTTTTACAAGACGTTATGTCAATTTACTCTCATTTTTACATTTGTCTATCCAGAAATAATAATTGGCGGTATACATCGACATTATATTAAATATAATCAATATGAAATCACTTTTCGTGTTGTTGCTGTAGTATAATTATTTAATTTTATAAATATTCCTTTTAACTCTTCCGATATGTATGTTTACAATAAACTATTTTACAATGAGTAAAGATTCTTGCCAACTGTATTCGGCCTTTTGAGAGTTGTACTCATTCCTAGTAAACAACGCAGTGTAACATTCATTCTGTAATGTTACATAATATTTTAATTTGATCTCACCTTTGATGGTATACCATTGTCCACTGCATACAGAAGATGGCATCACGTTTCTGAGTATTCTGAGTGTTTGGTCGCCTTGATTTGAATAAGCCAATTCGATCTGTAGTGTAAATGTGTGTATTTATAGTGTAAATGTGTGTATTTACATACACAAGTTATAATATTTCTATCTTATTCATATGCAAATCATCACGAATGACATTGATCGAAATTACGGTTCACAATAACACTACACAATTTTCAGGATACACAAAATGAATGCATCTCTTAACTATATATATGTATATTAAATATATTAAACCTGTATAGACCTTTATAAATATATCATAGATATTAATCATCTACTTTTGAGCATGTGAATATTGATATCAATTTTTTTGATTTTATTTAAAATTTCTCGAAAAACACTACCACGAATCAATAAAGTATTTATTAAACAATTTTAATCTCTTTTATCGTATGTTAACGATATTATAAGTAGATTCTGCAATTTTTTAGACAAAACGTTCCAGTAATGTGCATTGCACAGGCAGGTAAATTGACACGTGAATTGATAAGCTGTATTTTTGATCATGTCAAACATTTATTACATATACAATGTATAGTTAACTGTTCTGATATTCCCATAAATAATACAATAGTGACATCCGCATAGTCAAACATATATGCAATGCTTATGCATTATATAATATTTATTTCATATAAAAATACCAAAAGTATAGTTTCAAACACTTTAGTATTACATCAGGAGACAATGAGACTAAATTTAATAACTAAGCTATACACGGTAAGATTGTAACATTATGAAATATTCAAATAAATCTTTGAGACTAATTTAAAGTAAAGAACCCCCTAACTATTTAGTAACTAACATGTTCTTAAAAATGTTATCACATCGTTCATGTGTTTGATTTAATATTACTTAATTTTAATGTAATACTAAATTTAGAGTTGCTTTTTGTTACAATTTACAGGTACTCACAAAGAAAATATCGTGTTAACTGTAGCATTTTTCGTATATTTTACAGTTTTGTAATATAATCGTGCGTAAAATATCTTAATCAAAAAATAAATCATATCTCACCTATTTTACAAAAAACTTTAATAAATATTCTATTCTATTGAATATGGCGTATACCTACTGTTGTTTGTTTAGATTTAAAATTATTACATATTTGTAGAACGCTGAACTAGATTATTATAATAAATTACAATATATTTGTTGGTTCGATCTTATCTACAGTGTATGTATCTTGTTTTAACATTTGTAATACTCGAGTTATTTACTGTACAATTATTGTTGCTGGGAATCATATAAAGTTCATCACTAGAATAACTGGCCAACTTGGTCGCAAGTGTAACACATTCTAGCTGTCCTGGCTGCATTGTCTCTTAGATCACTTATAGGCCCCTACGTGTTATTACTAATTACTATATTATAATGTTAAAAATCATCGTAAATTGAAATGATTTGTTTTCTAGGTTTAGTTTTTGGGAGAAATGTACTATGGAAGATATAATACTATTAAGTCATTCAGACTCCGTTGACCCCAATAATTTCAAATCATAGCCTAGTCGAGCACATATTACCATATGGCCTTTCAATAATAGTAATACAATAATGTAGAAATCAACAATACGTCTAAAGTAAAAGATATTAAACAAATCTAAAAAAGTGAATTAAAAAGTATGAAAAGGTTTCAAAATTATTCTCCATGTGATTTTATCACTTTTATATTTAATCAATTGTTAATGATTTATTTTCATCGTAAATGGTTAGTGACATTATTTTATCAGTGTCGCTACAATTATTTTAAAAAATCAATATAGAGAGTCTAATTTTCGTGTCGAAAATGCGTACCTATCCCATTAATCATTTGCTACATAAACTATATTCCTTTTCAAAATTAAACATTTTGCAATTTTGATATATACTTGTGGTACTAAGATCTCAGCGAATAATACAACATTAAATACATAATATACTGCTTATTATACACTGTTAATGCATATCGTAGCAGTATCGAGTATCGTGTATCATGTCATATATAAAACAAAAGGGTATCTTACACTTCCATTATACATATACAACGACATCAGAGCCGAATTATTAGCGTCCACCATTCTCAAAATGGTGCACAAATTGGTACACAGCGGTTTCATATAAAAATCGATCGTCAAGCGAGAATTGATATTGACAGGTTTATCTAGAATATAAGAAGTAAAATGTGTATCAATTGTGGATGAAACTGTGGAACTATCAAAGGCGCGATAGACATGTTGGAAATTATAGAGGGACAATGTTGCCATCTTTATATTTATATATTTTTTTAAAAGCCGATATGTGATCGCTCTGTAACTGTGGTACATTGAGTATTAATTAATATTACGTTTTGTTAAAAATATAGGATATTTTAACATTGCTATAGCTACATATATTAATATTTACCCTAATTAAAAACTACTGAATATTAATCAAAAAGAATTAGTAATTATAGTGCTGTTTATAAAAATAAACTATTATTCATTGAAAATATATATAAAAAAATTAGATTATTCAAATAGGTTGACGGAAATCAAGTCGGCATTTAATTAAAATGATATTATTTTTAATATTAAAGCAACCAAAGCTTCTTAATTGTAATATTATTAAAACATATTGTTTTTCTTACTAGAGAGCAGACTGACAGGCTGTGCAGGGAAGTAATTGCCTTCCTCAACATTTCCCGTGCAAGGAAGTGTCCAGTGATGACTCATAGTTGAAATATTGACGACGTCATTGGTGTTACGATATACAACAAGTGTCTTGCCAATACAGCCGGAGAACCATGGTGATATCTTGTGAAAAAAGACTAAATTGTTATATGTATGGCGGTGTGGAACATCATGCCAATATTATCAAACAACTAAATTGCTTTTAATAAAAATATTTACAATACAATATTATATAACTTTTTTCTCTGGTGATCTTTTGTACTAATAGTACAAAACATTATAATTTCTGTCTATATCATTATTATTATTGTAATTAAAATAAAATATATGTATTTTTAATCAATCATATGCTCGTTAATAAGTCATTTTATTGATTTGCCATATTTGCGTTAGTCATAATATAGCTAGTAGAGGTATATTATTAAAATATACCATGTTTTTAATTATTCTAGAATGTACTTTATATATATAATAGTAGATTATATACTAATATATATATATATTTGACTAAGTACATTTTTCTATTAAACAAAAAATTATAACAATATATTGTACATGTAAAAAATAGCTAGTGTTTTTAATGTTTTTTTGCTAATATAATTAAAATAATGTATTTTTTCATATGCAATTTTTCGTAACATACATTTTTCACTTAGGATTAATTCATATTCTTATGTAAATATTTCTCAAATAAAAAAATAAGAGAAGTAACACATAACATATATGTTCCGTCAAAGCAATGTTCCCAAGAACATACACCAATCGCATTCAAATTGATTTTCATTGAGGTTTCACACAGCATAAGATACTATATTTATATTATATTATAGTAATATTTAATAATTAATCATTTTTATATTTGACAAGAAGACTTGACAACTTAATAATCACATTAACAATAACAAAAACAATAATCAGCAAAAATAATAATGACGATAATCAATAATAAAAATAATAAAAATAATAAAAATCAATAATAACAATTTACAGCTAAACATCAGCCAACCAAGAAGCGCAAACATGCATTGTAAATAGCATTCAAATAGTATTGCAAGACCTTAGATAATGGAGAAATTTGATAATTATATTTTGAGACATAACAATGAGGTCAATAACATTTGATTTATGTTTTATTGGCCCACAATCATAAATTAAAATGACAAAAGTGAAGTGGTTTTATACAATGACTTCAACTATTTCAAAACGTGATGAATACTATAACAAGAGGGACCATCAGCACGTCTAAATATGCTTTGATAAGTGATGTAAATATCTTACTAAATATTGGCAATACGAAATAATATAATAATAATCTTTAAAATTATTGCAATCAAGTGTAAAAGTTTTTAAATAATATGCAATTAACCAATTCATTTAATTTGGATGATATCCATATTGCAAATATTTAGACTGCAAATAAAGCGACATTTTCACCTACCTTTGTAATAGGCCTCATTTGGGACCGAAATAGTAAGACGTCCTGAGGATATCCTCCAATGAAAATACGGCCTCCCCCGATCAGGTTAAAGTTGGGCCCATCGCCCATGACACGCACAAGACTACCTGACCTCAAGTTATATGTGTTGCCATCAACTTCAATAATTGGTTCGCTTAGCTGAGTTTTTCCAAATGTTATCTAGTGAAGAAAATGTCGATTTAATGTAATAACTTTAATGTAATAACGTTTTTGGAATAAATATACATATAATTACATCAATCTATATAAAAACGATTTGAAATAAATTAATCAATTCCGGTATACCATACAACTGATCATTAGTATAGTATATATTTTATTGGTTTTCTAGCTGTATATTACGATTTATCCTGGGATTACTCAAGAGATCCTATCTGTTGGATTTTAAATACTTTCTTCATTATATTAAACTATTATAGTTCCATGCTAACGGTTTTAATTATTTTTTATAGCCTTAAATCATCAATGAATTGGTCCGTTATTGAAAACAAAAATTACTGACTAGTTATATTAATTCCAAAAATAAAGCAGTGCTATACACTAAATACTATATCAGGTAGCAATGTAACAATACAACGCAATGCAGTTTATAGATATTTTGCGGGCTTTTCTTACTGCATCATTTATGTTGCTTAATATAGTGTTGTGCTAGAAAAACATCTATAATAATGTAGTATATAAAATGAAATGTGTTTATTTTAATCATTGCAAATGATGTATTAGTTTGTTTCAAATTTTGTCATTAGCCTATATATATATACAGTACATGTAATAAAGTTAGATACTACAATATAGTGTAGTAATATAGCGATATACAATATTGTGTGTGCCTCAATTATTAATGTTCAGTTATGCAAAGTAACCCAACATTGGGAATATGCCGTCTCCCCACCTACCGAATGCCAGCGGTGGTCATGAAAGGTGGCCATTGTTCGGAACAGTTCATAGCTCCGTGTCTTGAAGGCCAAATGTATCTGGCCCTGGTCCAGAAAAAGAGAGATCATCGAGGGCTGCAGCAGCCTTGGAGAGGCCTTCCCGGTATAGAAGAAGAGAACTCCGCTGGGTCCCGAGCTTCGGAACCGGAGTCCATAACGAAACCTATTGTAAAATTGCAAATGGTAAGGGTGATAAATAATTTTAAAAAACGCGGATTTACATTTAACAGCGTGATATTTGATGATCTGAAGGTTAATCCAACAATGAAAATAATCAATGTTATGAATAAATGTTCGTTGCGAAAATGTTACTCAACCACGGTACTATTTATTTTATTACGACGTAAATAGGCAGCTTGCACAGGCAAAATAGGCGGCTATGTTAATCATTATAATTTAATCAATTAGATAAACAAATTAATTCACAAAAATCACTTGACGCTGCTTTTTTTATTTAAACGGGAACATTATACAAACAAATCGAAGCCGAGCAGCCATCACAGTGCAGAATACTCTCTCGGAGAAGAATCGAGCGTCCAACAGAGTGCAGAATACTCACTCAGAAGAATCGAGCGTCCAACAGAGTGCAGAATACTTACTCAGAAGAATCGAGCGTCCAACAGAGTGCAGAATACTCACTCAGAAGAATCGAACGTCCAACAGAGTGCAGAATACTCACTCAGAAGAATCGAGCGTCCAACAGAGTGCAGAATACTCACTCAGAAGAATCGAGCGTCCAACAGAGTGCAGAATACTCACTCAGAGAAGAATCGAGCGTCCAACAGAGTGCAGAATACTCACTCAGAGAAGAATCGAGCAGCAAACACGGTATGGGAGTTGGGCAGTTCAGAGTAGCTCGCACGTCGTGGGTGATAGCTGATTGCTGACAGGGACCACCCTGCACTTGCCCCGCTATCCTGAGTGTCGTTGTCCCGGGGAAGTTGGCACTCAGGCGGCGGCGGAGGCAGCGGGACAGTCGAATCTGGAGGGGACACGACGTGAGTGTCATCTCCGGTGGTTACAGGTAGAGTGGTCGGGCTAGGACAGCGGTTCCACTGGACATTGACCCGGTCGTGGGGCGGAATTAACATGAAGTTGAGCGGACTGGACAACAAAGATTAGGACATTTTAATTGCATGAATATTATCGTGAATTACTCATGATTATTAGAACTTTATAATAAAAGTGGATTGTCACTGCGGGGGTATACATTGTATATACATATATTCCATTGTTGAGTTTTTAGTAACCAAAGCAACTCCTTTAATCAAAAACTGTATCTAATCAATCTGATGTTAGAAACTCGAGTTATATAGACCCAGGTTATGCGTTCGGGGTCAATCTGCTTTTATCGCATTACTTTAATGAAGTAATTTTAAATTTAACTTTTCATATGTTGCACGAGAGCACATAATAACACTTAGCATAAAACCCATGCATTTTGATAAACTAATACGATTTTTTTAAATATGTGCATATATAATAATTATGGATTTAAAAAATAAATAAAAACTTAAATGTTTTATAATGGCTTTGCTAATTCCGTAGAGGCCTCATATTGGTACCATAATATTTTGCATCGATAATTTAAAATGTTATTGTCAAAAATGTTCAAACAATATTCTTTGTTATATATATTTGCATTTATAAATATATTCTCATATTTCGTTTAAATATAAAAAAAGAATTATTAAATGATGAAACAATTTTTCTTTAATTTTAACACATATTTGATTGGCTATCCCCGACAATGTTCATACTGCATGGTGATTATAGGGTACAGAAGATGTGTAACTGATAACAAATTTTTTAAATACAAAAGCCAACCAACATATTGAAGCATAATTGTGAATTAAGATAATATTAATTCACAATTTATTGACAACATCGAACAAAAACAACTATCTTAATACAGTTGGAAACAATTAATAGTCTGTTATATATGTGCTGTTACACAACGTAAATGTAATTATAATAAATGTAAATGTAAAAAACTCGTATTGTTAACTGTCTTTGCAATTGCATGTAAGCAGCTGTATTGATACTTTGACGGAGCAAAGTGGGAATAACATAATTTCTTCCATAATCTAGCCATGTATAACATGTTCCATTCATGTTGTTGGATTCAGCAGTGGAATATTGGTATTTGCCGGTAATCAAATATTTAACTATTAAAATAAGCCCTACAATAGATTAAATACATGTTCCAATTTAATGAAGGTCTGAAGTTGGTACATAATGTTTCAGGAATATTTATGTAAAACTTTCTGCAATAGTTTCTTCTAAACTCTAAATTAAACTATTCTAAAAATGGACGAAGAATGTTGAACATTTACAACCAACTTCATATTTATTGAGACCGACTGTCTACAATGAAAATAATTCCACAGCTCAATTCACCCATTGTAAACAGCTGCTTTGTGATAGAAATCAACCTACCAACTTTAGTCCTCTCTATTATTAAAAAGTAATGTTATAGGTTGCATAACACAACTTCCGCACAATTGCAACAATGATCACTGAGAATCCTGTCACTCTGGAATATGGGAGCCCGTGTCTGTAATAATTCAAAACTCTGCATGCAAATCTAAAAACAATACTGAATATTATTCACTTTAATAATGTAATTACATTTTTCAAAATAAATAAGACAATATAGAAGCATTTACAACTGAATTTTGTGTTTAAAAAGCAGTATAGTTTGTTTTTTAGGCTCCTGATACGTTGAATAATAATCCCATTTGAACGAATTTTAATGTCTTTTTGCTATATACATTGTTGAGCTCCTTAGCAACATAAATTCCGTTTTAAATTATATTGATAACCATTTATTTGATAATTACATACGTAAATGTCATATCTTTCAGGTAACTGATATTATCATAGATTCATTAGAATCGCATGTATGCCGTATAGTTTTTGTGGTGGTGGTGCAGAGAAATTGCATAGAGTGAAAACATTTATATTCTTAAAAGGGGAAAACACACTTACGCTTGATTAAGAACAACATCTCGAATGCATCCATTGAAGGTGTAGAGATCGTGAGGAACCCCGCCGATAAAAAGAGACCCCTCGTGTCGCTTTCGTGCAAATCCACGGACCAGTTTGCGGTCGCGGTCGCAGTGCACTTCGAGTCTGAGGGGTTGCCAAAGGTGATCAGATTAATTGAATAAGCATGCTGACTAGGTACAGTTTTTAAATTCATGTCCATATTTTAAAAAGGGGTAGGAACAGGTATAACATACCGGCAATTATCATTTAATGTTTTAAATCAAAGTGAATATTAAAAAACTAAGAGTATATAAATTCAAAATTTTTAATTCATGTCAATATTTTAAAAAGGGGTAGGAACAGGTATAACATACAGGCAATTATCTTTTAATTTTTTTAATCAAAGTGAATATTAAAGAGTATATAAATTTCAAAGTACTTAAACATCCAATCAAAATGATACAGAAAGATGCAGACAACAATAACATTACCTGGTCTGCTTTGACTTCACAACAACGTAGTGCCAATTGTTCCTCGATTCATAGAAGGGTACGTCGGCGATCGTTGAACCATGTGACACGACGAGTCGATCCAAATAGAGGTCCACAAGAAGGTAATCACGTTCTCCGCCATGGATCTGATTGGAATAACACAAGGCGGCCCATAGTAAAGTTATCCCCTTGAAAAGTATCGGTTTTCGTAGATAATGTTTCAAAAGTTTCATAAATGTTACTTATTCTGTCAATTACATGAATTGAACAATTTTGATTATTCTAAATTGTATATAATGTGAATAAAAATTTTGGAATAATTTTAAAATAATAAATATAACTTTTATTCGCCTCTTTATCATGGTAGTTTTATATCATCATCTTGTGACATATTATCATGGTAGTTTTATATTATCATCTATAGTGAACATTATAGGAATAATGTATAACGGTAATAGTTTTTGCAAATTAGTCTTCACGGTTCTTCCACATATCTTTTCTCAAATACGCATTTAGACTTATACATTTTATTTAAAAATCCAATAGGAATAATTATACGTTTACGAGAGCTTGCGATAAACTATTTATATTATACCGGGTTAATTTTTGATTTGTGTAATAAAAATAATAAGAATATACTTGTACAAAATGAAAACACAGAAAAAGAATATTAAAATGATGACTAAAAGTAGCATTTATTAAATAATCCTTCGTGCTTTGTACGCAAAAGATGCAAAAATATTTAATGAACGTTTAATGTCTTCATTAACTAAATTCTGATTAGTTAATTATCGTGTGATTTGCTACTGTTTAATTATAAAGTTCTCAATTTCATTAAGCAACTATTATGCAACATATTGCATTGTTTCAAAACACGCAATTCGCAAAAGTATACATCGTTATCTATACAAATGAAAGCACGTCCAGTATACAAGTACTTCAATAGTGAAGGTAAGAAGGCGGAGGGGATAGAAGTCCGGAGGATTCTTTTCGGTTCGAAATGCAAAGCTGATCTGCAAATTGGAGTCCAAGGTAACTCTGGGAAGGCGTAGATAGGAAGTGTGACTCGGCATTGAGGGCGAAAACTTGGCTGTATGAATCCACTGAAATATGTAAATGATAAATCAATTTAACAATGTTATTTAATATATATTTATTTATAAAATGTTGTTTTCAATAAATGCTAAATTCTTAAAATTGCTATTTGTAGATGATATGAGTGAAATACCATTATATATTTTCGTATAATTTTGTTCAATTTAGATATATAGTCAAACATTTATAAAGTCATCATCTGTTGTTGACATATCAACTTGAATAAATTTAAATGAATTTTTATTTTAAAGAATGTGATATTTATATGATAGCATAATACATACCTATGTTTAAAACGTATAACAATCCTTTGTAAGAATGAAATTGTACGATTCAATTAATATTGCTTCATAGGGTCATTATATGTCAGTGACAATGATAATGCCAGAGACATATTATTTTGACTATTTAGTTAATATGGTTTCTATAAGCGTCTCGAATATAAAAATGTCAAAAAAACGAGTCAGAAGTTTTTGTTTTACTAAACCTATTTTAAAACCCATTGTTGACGTTGTATACAATGTATAACATATGCTTTGAAATCGTGTGTCAGTATTCGTAACCATATAACTGCCCCTTAACATTGAGTTTTCATTTTTTAAATAAACAGTGTCACTCAAACTTAGTCGAACTCGATAATATAAAGACTGCGTCGATAATGCGGCAAATTATTTAATTATTTGTTATTTGGACTAACTGCGCATGTTTAAAATTAAGACAATTACTAGAATTGAAGTGAAGAATAAATAATGCACTATTTCTGTTACTATTAAATAACGCTTGTTATGTTCTTTGGTACGAATAGATAAATATCTACCACATTCCCCTACATATAATATATTAAAATACTTACTTGTCATTTATATATATATAAACACCATTATAGCTACGAAAAGATTTAGGCGCGTTGCATAATGAATTACAGTAATATTTAAAGGGGAGATATGAATTAAAGAATTTCGCTTTGTTGTAACGAAAGGGACAGATACAATTTTGGGAGGGGGAGCCAAAGGAATAGGAGGAGGTTAACACGTTTTTATAACGAATATTTTGTATAAGCTTGATCAGGTTACGGTCAGAGTAAGTCATCTAATTTATGTCACTATCAAGATATGAAGGGCTGCAAATGCGGAGAGTGCGGATGAAAGACAAGGTGCTGCACTATAACATTAATCATGCAATATTTTTATAACTGAAATCATTATAGTATGTGACATGTTGCAATGCTGGGGAATTCTTTCTGACAGTAATGTACATTGGTATGGTGAGTAGGCGATACAACTGGGCTCTCTAGAATGCCGTGTAAAGACACCATCGAAAAATAGACAATGAAAAGACGTATCGGCAATGTCAGAAAATGTCAGAAAATTGTCATCAAATTTGACCAACTTCTGAATTTAGGAACACACGGAGTATGTGAATATGTACATAAAAGTAAAAATTAATAATATTTCAATGCATTATAATTCAAATTCATAAAACGGTTTGGCACATAGCATGTCTTACAATCCTAAATAACCGAAAATATTAAATATATATATATATAAATTATTTTAAAAAAATCTAATTTAATTTCATGAATAATTTGCAAATTGTTTAATTGTATTAGATTAGTGATAGTCATAGTCATATTCATAGACGTAGTCATAATAATAGTCATACTCGATGATCGATTCCAAATAGAACATTTTGTGGACTTCTCAAATCTGGATATATATCTGCATATTTTAATGCTATATCTCGTCCATTGATCCTGACGTCTCTAATAACACCTTCGAAGTGGCTTGAAGTCGGTCTGAAATTTAGATAAAACTATATTGATGTGGTGAGAATTGTCGACTATATCTTTGTAATTTAAACAGATATAATGAAATAATATGTTCCATGTAGTATCGAAAAGTAAAAAAATGTACAATATATTGTTCTTTTAAAATAATAGCATTCATAAAACGAAATACTTATCAAATGTATATACTAGTAGAATAACGTTATTTGATAATAGGTATATTCTCGTTGGATCCATTCAATTTTCAAATTATAAAATGACATAAAATAATGAACACATTTGTGGTAACTTTTTATAATTTTTTGTTGTTGAAAAAATGCATCTATCCCATTACAACTAATCCAGGTAAATGCGAATGTATATTATGTGGCCTTCGCATAACTGACTGTCATGACATGAACCTTGGCATAACTGACTGTCATGACATGAACCTTGGCATAATTGACTGTCATGACATGAACCTTGGCATAATTGACTGTCATGACAAGAACATTGGCATAACTGACTGGCATGACATGAACCTTGGCATATCTGCCTGTTATGACATGAACCTTGGCATAACTGACTGTCATGACATTAACCTTAGCATAACTGAATGTCATGACATGAACCTTGGCATAACTGACTGTCATGACATGAACCTTAGCATAACTGACTGTCATGACATGAACCGAAAACAATAATCATTACCCCTTTGTTACCACTGAATTAGACTTCAATTACATTTACAATAAACTCAGCCTCAATAACCATTCAAATGAAACTGTTTATACAATTTATATTCAAAGTTTGATACATAAATCCTGTGTATAGTGATTTCATATCAGAAGTCACAAGAATAATTACAAAACATGAAACTACTAAAACTAAAATGAACACCCAAGCAATTATCATATGAACTGGTACAACCACCATCTATCCAATAAATAAAAAAAACACACAACAAAGATAAAAAACATAATGAAACTATCTTCATCAATCCAAGGACCACGATAACTGAGAAGAGAATCATGAGAACTGATAAGATTAACAACATTCTAAAACTAATTAAGCATGTATAGAAGACATCACCGAAATGTTCAGAGCTGCTAAGATGTTACACACCAACATGATAAATTAATTATTCATAATTCTAAAGAAATAACTATAATTCCAAATGACAAATAAGCTATCCAAAATCTTTCCGACCACGTTAACAGGCTAGCGCTCAGAAATATCATCCCCATAAAATAAACTAATATTACTGTAAAACAACATCAAAAACGACTTAAAGAATCTAGTCCTGATAAAAAAGAAAGTGCCAAAAAATAGATTCAAAAAGATTACTAAACTTTTAAAATATTTTCTCCCCAATCTATTCGAAACCACGATTATTGTATATTACCCAATAGTAATAATAATGAAGTGAAGAACGGGATTGGCAACAAGTCTGTATTTCGTATGGAGAAGCGTTCGGTTTAGGATAGTGTTGTGTCACTTGTATGTTGCACATCATCTGGCTCAGAATTGGAAAACCCTCACCCAAAAGAATCTGTCGTACCCCTTATTGAATGGTCAACCGATCTCTCCACATCAAGTCAATTGCAATTTAATTATACAACGATGTCACATAACATCGCAAAAATGCAAACCAAAATGAAAAAAGCCTTATAATAGCACACCTACATCACAACATATTGTAAAGCGTCTATACACAGAACATTTGGATTCTTAATATTTAAATTTATATATATTATGTATATTGTGACGCGTGTCCAGTCAATAGATAAAATAACATTATAAAAAATCAGCCTACCGTGCCGAACGCCCAAAGTAGAATGCACTTGTGAATATAATGGAAAATCTGTCCAGTATATTGGATACTATGAGAGCTGCAAAACGAACGATATGGAAAGATAATATTATCTTAGTTTAATTATAAAATAAATAGCTAGTCTATTTCACTAACATATATAACTACTATTTAAAAGCGTGTTTTAAAGCTTATTGAAGATGATTATAATTAATACAAATATTGAAATCAACGGCTTACAATCATTATCCAAAGGGAAGCTCATTATTAATCATATTTAAATAAGTTTAAATCTTAATTATTCAAATTTTATTTCAAACATAATTATGCAACACATTTAATCATAAATAAAATGGCAAATTAAATGTACTATTATGTTGTACGATCAACTATGAAAGGTTACTTAATCCTCTTAGGGGTTGAGTAATTCTCATCGATACACATTGTTGTATGCACAGTAATGATCAGCAATCCACATTTAAGCTTGTGTTTATATGAGTAATAGATACAGACAAACATAAAAACACAACATTACCGCAGCGTAATTTTAGGTTTATTGTATACCTTTTTTCAACAGATAATAATTAAATAAATTATTAAACACAACATTAACACTCTATGATCAGTATAAATATGTTGCAAATTAAATCAGCCCATTCCAAGACCATTACGCATGACAAGATCTTCTGTATTCCTCTTGACCATCTGTTCGTAGTACTGCAGCTTCCATCATACTACTTTTTACATGATTCCATGTTTCCCATGATTCCACTATTATATTCTTAAAATGATTCTTCATCACCACAATGCAAAAATTATCCCCTTGTTATTGTCATTATATTATATGTGACAGTCCAACTTTAACATCGTTCAACTTTCACAAATGAAAAACTTCGATAGTTTTATCTTCAACTGCATAATCATTTTTCCAGACTACCACAAGTTATTTAGCTTCGGTGTCCTATTCATTGCTCTTCTATATATATACCGTCAAGTGGTTGATGTACAGTATATAGTATATTCTAAAGGAATGTTCATGGTAAGTTGCTAAAATTGATTTAAACATGTAACTGAGGATTCACAACCCAGGAACATCATACAATACTTCTTGATTTGTGATTTATTTGTTAAGGTGTCTCTGTTGCCGAACTGTATTCTTGTATTAAACTCCAGTGATGTATTTTTCGCAGAAAAGACTCTTCATAGTTTGAATAGTTACTTCAAGAACCAAAAAACGTATTACTCATTGTAAAAGTTGGATGGTTCGACCTATGTAGAGTAAAGAAGGGTGGGGGGAGGGGGTTGGGTGTAGGAGAAGTGCAAATATCGATGGCGCCTGCACCGGATATGGTTGAGAAATGATCGGATGAAACTTACTGATGAACTCTTCATTGTAGTTGATCTGAACTCCATCTTTTCTCCACAGAATAAATATTGTAACTGTTTCAAACCCGACTTCCTGCTTGGTGCAGTTTTCTACGGCAACATCGACGCTCAACTTCTTGTAAGCGATGCAAACTTGACGATGTGACAAGAAAATGTGAAATTCTTCTGATGACCCTAGAAAGAAATTATATATAGACTACAACTCCCACATTATTTTTCTTTAAAATATAATGGTAAATAAATGCATAACGGATTAATATTTGTATCGCGAATTATATTAGAATTATTGTTGTAGCTGTACGTAAGTTTAGCCTAATTGTTAAACATTCTTCTATGGACATTTCGAAAAATTATACAACTTTAATATATATTTATATTTAGTACTTGATACTATTGATACTAATTTTGACAATAATGTTTTAGTAAATTATTATTTGAAAATTGTAACAACTAATTTTACATTGTTTATAATGTATTGTAGTCATTATATAAATTATAATTTTAAAATTGCAAAAAGTCAGTACTCGACTAGAATTTATTAAAATGTATTCGTTTAAAATGTGTAAATACAAAATGTTGTAGATTACTTTTTTGCATAGATTATAAAACCTGTTACTATTAATTTGGTTATCGATGAATTTCGTGAAACTCTATTTCACTACAAAAATATTGTTATAATTTGGTTAACAATTACAAATGTAGAAAATAATAAAGAAATAAACATAAATTAATAAATTATATTTTTTAAATAACTTTATATTAATATTTTAATTTGTATTCTGAGTAGCTTTTCGTAACAGCGTTATACATAGGTTTCCATCTATCGATTTTTTATTTAACTTAGCTTTCAATCTGGCGTAGTTTTCAAGTTAGTTAGCTTGACTTTCCAAAATCGACCACAAGTTTTCAATCTAGTAGGCCTTTATCTTTTCAATATGGAATTAGTTTTCATTCTACTTATGTAAGCAATTCATCCCGATGTCTGGCTTATTACCATTCAAGAAAGAGTTGCCACGAAAAGTGTACCTGATTCGACTTGTAGGCTTAACAGCAGACATATAATATTGTTTTAATGATCATTAATTATTTCACTTTCACTTTTCTCCTGTATTAATGTTCTATACATTTAGATTATTATTTCAATAATTATTATAAATATAATTATTACACGTTTGTTAATGTTTTCTGAATAACAATCAACACATGTAATACATGATACTTAGATGTGTATTCATTATTTAAATATATTATTTTTAATCTATTTTACACTTACGCAGACCAAACTCAGGATTGACATTTCTTCCAAGATAGAAAATTTGGGCATCGTCATTAATCGATCGGAAACTGACATCCACGTTGATTGGTTCATCGCCATCAAGTTGAGTGATGCTCACAGGTATTGAAACAATTTCACCTCCACCAGAAATGTAAACTCCGTTGATGATTTCATCGTTTGGTGGGCTGCAACTCTTTCTGTTGATTGAAAAATGTCAAAATATTCAACCTCAAATAACTACTTTTTATAGTGATTTAGGAAGTGTAGGCACTGTATGTAATAGTTATTGGAGCTTACGGACTATTTGACTTTAATTGAATGATATTTTCCTTATTGACAAAGTCCATGAGGTTGAGTAGTTTTCCATTAAATGCAATTTCTTTTAACTTTCCTTTGAAATTTTTCAACGACGATTTGCTATAAATCTGAATTATAAATGACATTAAACATTGTATTAATTACAATTGAGTCAATTACTAGAAAAGAAAAAGTCACAATAAACTAAACCTTTACAATATAAGCTACAATGTAGTTCATGAAACGTTTTCATCGCAGGGAGATCTGAACAGCGCTATTTTGTCATTATTAGGACTCATCAGCAAACATTACCCCCACACCAACGAAATATGCCTGAATTCGTATAAATTTAATAGAAACCAAATAGTTATACGCCACATAATCATTTAGATTTAAAGGGAGGGAATTGAATTGTACTCAGTATATAAACATAACTTAGTATACATTATGATACATTTACGCATAAATATAAAGTTAGATATGACAATTTACCAATTAGCTTCATATTAAAAAAAGCTGGGTGGGAGTTTGTCAATTACATTGTAGGTTTTTCAAATTTAAGCGTGACCACAATTAAATTCGTCACAATTACTCCTGAGTATTATGATAGAGCTGTTACAATAACACAGCCTACCTATTTTATTACAAAATGTATTTAATATAACTAATTTAACCAATCAATTCACCTCTATCAACAGATTAATAAGAGATATGATACTTGTTTGTACTTTTGTTAACTTAAATAGATACTTCTTTTGTTTTTCGTGATTATCTGTTTTTTGATGATAAAAGTAGTGGTTGTATTTTTATTATATATTTGGCCACTATACCATATTTTTTAATGAAACTTTCATATTAAAATTAAAATATTTCACCTTATGACAAAACTCAATATGGGAAAAATTAGCACTGTTTATGGTTGCATTCTGAGCAAGAAATGCCGGAATTAAAAAGCTATAGTTACTTTTTCGATTAAAACCACAGCAACAAACAAATTTGTAGCAGTTTATTACAAAAACCCCAACTATAACTTTTATTTATTTTATACTTAATCATTTATTTCTTTATATTTCCTTCTTCAGTGACAAGATTGTATCAACTGCAACATAACCGCTACATCCATTTAGTAAATTATTGGAAAAGATTGCCGAGTATAATGGGATCTTTCCACTGCTACAATTCTCCAATTAAAATGTCCACAATCAGACTGAGTGTGAGAATGCATATTATGTTATATAGGTCATAATGCTTAATTTTGTTATGTTGTAGTTTATACAACCTTGCTACTGAAGAAGGTGAACGATACGTGTGGCATGCAGTATCAAACTTATTTATTCCAGTGAAAGATACGTGCTTTTTATATTATGTAATACCGGGAATGGCCAAACAACTTAAATAAATATTTTTTTAATAATTATTATTATTATTTATAATTACAAAATCAGATAGCCATTGTATGAACATTTCAAATCAATGTGTTGACAACAAGTTTCATCTAGACAAAAGTTACACACTTTAAAAACATGTAGTGTATTATATTGTCCAAAATTGACCAGTTTATCGCTTTACGTACCTCAAATTGCTCGCCAACTCCCCCAACAAAAGTCCTCACATTCTCTAACTCATCGAACCAAAGCGCAATACATTCCCCGCTCTCCACCGCTCCAGACGTCGCCTCGAAGGTCATCGTTGAATTGTCGATGATAGCCCCAGCCTCGCCCTCTGATTGGCCGCATTGTGTTAGCTCAAGGCGAACCGATGTGCCAAAACGACTGGCCTTCACGATGTACCATGTGTCGGGCAGAAGTCTATCGGTAGAAAGGATGGTGGTTTTCAACCAGCCAACCTGCTGCCTGAACAGAACCTGATCTCCGTGAAGTTCCAGTGAGATAAACTTCTGCTTGTCAGGCTATTAAAAGAAGAGAAAATATAGAGTTGTTATGTTGTGTATATTAATTATGTTATTATTATGTAAATAGTATGTTATCAAATATTATTAGGGAACTTTATTGTTCGAGTGTGCAGCATCTAAGTGGATATTACAAATACAGTTGGACGTACTATAGAAGTACTCATTTAAACGTCTTTAATCTTTTATTATTGTAAATGCTTGTAATTATTGCAAATTTTGTATCTTAAATTTTTTTTGTTTTTTGTTTTTCCTGTTTTTTCTTCTCCGGATTTAAGTCACAACTGTATTTCAAACAATTCTATTAGTGATATAAGTTATACATTTTACATGTTATGCTTCGCCTTCTAATGTTACATTAAAATAAAATAATATGCTTAAACATGAATTTGAAATATTTAATTATTAAAACATATATTTTGTATAATATATGTCAAATAATTCCTATATGTCTTAGTAAATACGAATTTATGTGTTTTTAAAAAGTAAAATGTAGTAATTTATAATTGAAGTTAAGTTGATATAAATAAGAAGAAAAAGCACAATAAAAGAAACTCTTCAAAATAGATAAATGAAACACTTTATGAAAATCACTTCATGTATTGTGTGCCGGGCCGGGGGGCTTTATATAGAGTAATAGTGTAGTCAAGCTTTGTTTGATTTTGTGGTTTGCTGAAGAGTTCTAAAAATGAAATGGAGCTCTCGATCTCGAATATGTTTCATTTATTGTGATTGTTTTATTCTATATGATATATGTACAATGTATTTAATGAAGTATTTAATTTACTAAAAGTCGTTCACAGATAAATTGAAATTCTACTAACAAAAAAGTATCAATATATTCACTATTTTTTGCCAACAATTTTGTTCCCTACAAATATAAACATGAACATATATACTAAACAGACATGCATTATATATTGAAGAACAATAGAAAGCAGTATAATTCTTAACAGTAAGATGACACATACATGTGTAGTTTCTCCGAGGTAATCAGCAACTCCAATATAAGCAATCAGTTGAGGCTCATGTTCACTTTGTTCACTTGTGTTGTCGATGGACATGGCCAGTGAGATGCTACTGAAGCTTGGAGACTCGTTGATATTCAACGGTGGGGGCAGATAGAGCGAAGAATTACCCGAAAACTGTACCGTATCGTATTTCTGCAATGAGAAGTCAAAAGTGTTCCGGTTAAATTTAAACTAAAATTTTCCAAAAACGATAATGTTAAATTCTTTGTACCAACAGTGAGCGCTAGTATCTGCCAAATGACTTAATATAATTACTCCATATTTCCAATACATTCAGGGGGGGCTGATGGGGTCATTCCACCAAGATATTTAACAAAACTACCTTAAAAATCCATAAAAACTGTTGAAAAGCGCTGAATAATGGATGAGTGATTAAAGTATTCATGTGATTTCTTTAGTATTTAAAATTATTAATATTACGCTTACTCATAAAGACATAATTTATTAATTATTATTGTTATTTTTAGAGAATAAAATTACACATCTGATATAATGTGAAAATAATAAATTTTTCTTTGAATAAAGATATAAGATTTTGGAAATCTTTTCTAAACATTGAGTTAAGTGTATCATTATTTGTTATCATGTTATCTAAAAATAAGTTAGATTTTTGCTTAACTAACAGACAGTGGACTGAACATATTTATAGGGCATTTAATGGATCCTAATTATGTTTATTGACCTCCCTAGTTATGACCAAGATTGCTTTGTTTGTATCATTTATTGTACTATAAATTGATTCACCCATGAATTGTGGTAATTAAAACTATTTCACTTATTCGTGTTGATTTTCTAATAGCTTATTGTTTATATAAATCTTTCAAAGTCGTATATTTCATGTTATAATTATACGAAACGGCTTGACTTTGGGAAACAAACTGACCTGATTGAATTGCTGGATGGAAATTGATATTTATTATTTTTACTCCAGACTATAGTTTATAAAATGAAATTAGTAAACATTACTTGAGTGAACTGCCTGACTAGTTCTCGAGTTTTCGGGATAATTTGCTGCATCCGCTTAATCAGGGCCCTCGACCGATTTGCTATCAGCTGGTAGCGGTGCATAAGCCCAGTGGATCCCCCCTTCCCCATTAGGGTTCTCAGGCTGTTAACTGATTCACCGACTCGTTTGACTTAATGGAAAGGTATAATGTAGAAGAACAAAATGTGGTTTCTTTAAACTGATTATGGTTTTCATCGATATTATACATAAGTATTGTCAGTTTGTTTTGGACAACCATTTTGAAATAAAACAAATGAATTATACAAGTTAAACTATAAACGCAACGATACTTTAGGATAATTAAACTAAGCTGGGTAACATTATTTTTAGTTCAAATCGATAAAGGCTTATATTAAAAATGTACTAGATAACTATACCAAATAATATTTTCGTAATAAATCGTTCACATTTGTTGTATCATAAATATTACTTTACGGTCAGTATCATATATATATAAATGATGTCCGAAAGTTTTTGCTTGTTGTTAAGCGTATATCTATCATACTTATTTAATCGCCCTAAAAAAACAGAATTAACATATTGTATACATAATTTGGGACAAGTATAAAATAGCCCACGAGAATAATGTTATATGTTTTTCATGGCGTATATTACAAAATAAGAAAAACGGGTCCAGTATTGCTATTTAGTTTTAATTTATTTAACATGTTGTAATAAGCCAAATGTATTTTATCTATTCTATTTTCTGACAACTGAATAGTTAACTTTTTTGTAGTACATTCTAATACCAATCAATTTGTAATTATCTCCCTGTCTAATTTAGCATTTTTCCAATGCAATATTATGTTCGTATTACGTACTGGTTAGCCCAATCTCGATAGCTGTGGACCGAAACCGGGTCATGTTGCGGGATATTGGCTGTTCCAATGCAAGCAGTTCTCCAATAGGAATACTGGTTTCCGTTACTGCGACCTCGATGGATTTAGTTTCGTTACCCTGTAGTCTTATTTTATGATAAAGTTGCCTTTGGAATTCTGCGTCTGAAAAGTGTAATTAACAACAAATGAGGTCAAACGTCGACAATGACGTAATCAAATGAAATACATTACTATGTGTGGGTAATGTGATAATCGAATTATTCAAATGTTGCAAAGATGTCCTCTGTATGTTGATAACTGTTCTCTGTCGTTCAGCTCTGTTCAATTGTCTGCGATGTTTGTTGAGAATGTCTGAAATTTTAGAACAATTTTAAAATTGACACTGTTGATATGTTACTATGGATATATTTTACAAATAAAAACCGATTACAAATATATAACTTACTCTATTAAATGCACAATGCAAATTGTGTATAATTTTCACTAAAAATACATTTTTAAACCATAATTTTGTACAAAATGGGGGATACAATGTGGTTGCCTTAGTTGTCACATGCACATAGCAACCTATTACAAAAACAGTCAATACATTAAAATGGTCATAACATATTTAATAGAGAAAGATTTCTTTATTGTAGCCTTTAAAATTGGCAGACTGTAAATTTCAATTGACAAATATGTAAGTTGCAGAAGAAAAAAAGTCTTAATATTTCACTATAGCTGGGTGTGATGGAGAAGGGGGTGGTTGGTACTCTTTCTCGTCGATCAAATATGATAGATACATTACACTTATATGTACTCGTATGTAAGTTATATAATATTACAGTAAAAGGTAAATTGAGTACAGTGTAATATAAGTAACAAGATTAGCTGATTTAATAGCACGCATAATATAGAATGTGAGAGGAGCATTAAATAACAAATCAAACATTAATTGAGCACCACTTGGTACAATCAGTATTTGATTAGGATATGTTGTGGGATTTTTAGTGCAAAGCATCTTTGGCTTTATTTTCATTTTCAGATTTATTTAATAATTTAATGAAATAAATTTTTTGTTAGAAGCATATTGTTTATATTTCATTATGTGTTTTTTGATAACGGATTTTGTTTTTTAATTCTTATACTCAGAATAGCTTGAGATAAAAAATGTTAACAAAGTTTTACTATATTATCTAAATATATTATACATATGTATAAATCAAATAATTACATAATTTGCAGTTAAAATGTATACAATTTATATGCATCTATATGCCATTATATGAATATAATATTACTTAATATATTATAAAATTATTATAAACAATGAGATAATAAATGAATTACAAATAACTAATTAGAATATAACTAAATTAAAAATTATGAATTAATTAATAACATATATTTTGTTGAATATTCATATAATTGAGCTTTTGCATTTACTTAATACATTATTCATAAGTATGCAACAAAAATAATATTTCCTTGAACCTGTCCGTTAACCCGACAATATATGTAATAAAACAATGGTTCGGTTGGTGTGGACTAAACCAAATATGACAAAATTATACATATGTGAAAGTACATTGTTTGTCGCCATTTAAAACTGGTATATGAATTACTATACACAATATGATAAAGTCGGAAATTGTCACTTATGTAATTAAAATGTAACATCTGGTTTTGTATTTAGTATAAAACAAGTCTATTCAGCAAAATATGTGACCCACCTTCATAGCTCCACGTCCGATCGATTATTTTTGGTACAATAACGAACTCTCTTTCGAACATTAACTTTGATTTGTGTGCTGAAAATTGACTAATCTGAAATATTGTCCACAGTGATAAAATCAATAAAATTGTCTTTCCTCATTAATGCAAAAATTAAGCATCAAAATATTTTCTAAAATGCTTAAAATGTTATTTGTATTCTAATAAAACTAAATTTATTGTGAGTAAACTATATAGAGAAACTAATATATATTTATTTAAAGAATAATAAAACACAATTATTATCATTTTAATATCTAAACGCACGCAGCTACATTTTGTAAAGGCTTTAAAATATCAGAGATGGCGCCAAAAAAATGAATATATG
Organism: Coelogynopora nodosa; assembly: GCA_034780555.1. Taxonomy (NCBI): domain Eukaryota; kingdom Metazoa; phylum Platyhelminthes; order Proseriata; family Coelogynoporidae; genus Coelogynopora; species Coelogynopora nodosa. Next base: position 2,434 of record JAUZND010006376.1, on the reverse strand, counting down.
TATGTTGTGATATATTATGCCTATTGAAAGTAGCATATCCTAATATGTGAACTTATCCTCTCTATCAAATAAGAGAATTTGATCAATAATATTAAGAAGATTAAAAAAAGAAAGTTTACTCACAGTATCTGAAATGTTAATTAGTATTTACTCACAGTATCTGAAATGTTATCGTAATGGTCCAGCACTTCATCGGAAATATTAAAAAATGCCTCAAACTGTTTCTTTCTTTCAATCTCTCGCTTTTTGGCTTGATATTGGAGAGTGTTCCTTACTATTGTAGTTAGTGTATCTAAGTATCTAAAGTGGAAGAAATGTAATAGAATGATAAAACAATAAATAAAAATGACGTACTGATTTTATAAATATACGATGTGTTCAGTTTCTTGCATTTCAATTAAAAGCCAATTGATTGATTATTTCGATCACATATTGTAATATCAAGTTAATAGTCAACATACTAAATAAAACTAATTAATAAATGTTCAGTTCATTTAATAGTTTGACAACGAAATTGTATATATATATATAAAGGAATACAATTTACAAGTTTAAAAGAAAAATGGATTACATAAGAATATACCTTTAATAATAATTTAAAAAATAGAAACAGCAATGTTCTATATTTTATTAGTTATAATACTAAATAATGTTATTTAAAAAAAGTTATAAATTGCACTCCTTAAAAAATACAAAATACAAACATAAATGTTAAATGTACGTAATGAAAGTAAATCAACTTTTTTAATATTCAGCTCATGTGTCAGTAATATTTTTGTAATAATGCTCATTTGTTATTAAGTTATTAAAATAAAAAATCGTTTGAAATGTCTAAAGAAAATCGTAACTTTAAACTAAAATTAACGTTATTTCGGTCTAATTTTAAGATATTAAATATGTCACCTTTCGATTTAAAAACTGTTATGCATCATCCTAAATTATAAACTTAACATCTAGTTATTAAATTATATGAATATTTGCTCTAATATATATTATATATATATAAAAACCGCTTATTATTTATATCACGATCATTATGTTGAAAAATACTTATTCAGTGAAATTTGCTAGATTATTAAATGGTCGGCATTATCTTTCAATCAAATAAATTAATACATTAATACACCGAGAAGTTTGATTTTATTGTTTACTTTTTATTAATGAAAATTTGTGTATATTTCAACTTCAACAATTTACTGTGAAAAAATATGTTTCAGTAATGTCGTTAACATGTATTGTGACGTAGGCATGCAACTGTTTGTTATATTAATGTATTGCAGGCATGGGTCACATAGTTTTAAACTAATAATGATACAATTGCAGGATACTAATGGAGCGACTCAAATATGTTCTTACATATTTATAACAAGCATTGATGAAACATTACTGACTTGATGGTTGAGAATACGAGATTTTCCTGATCCTTCCCCCTCGCTAACAAGAAAGTGGAGTCTCGATAAAACCTGTCCAAGTTATCAGTTCGGAAGAACAGTGGGTAGCGCAGTTGATTCTTCAAGTCCTGCAGACGGTGGCGTACTTTGAAGTGAACGGCTTTCTGTAGATAACAAAATAAATACAATAGGCAACAGTGTGTTTCAGAATTGAGTTATTTTATACTGATACTAAGTCTTCACATTTACTTCCTCAAGTGTTCCAGTTTTCCTTTTTTATGAATAATTTGTAAAATTATATATAGAGAGCATTTTGTTGCAATACATTTTGTGTTGTTTTTATTATATTTTATTCCTACGATCGGCAGATTACGGTACAAAATGAAGTATCATATCGATCAAAACATTAACATGTGAGAAGATGCAATTCTATTGAAACTGTCCTCCTGATTTTGTTGATTTTATGTGCTTTTCATGATACGTATATTAGCATAATATTAATATAAGTAGTTAAATCTGTCCTACGGGTTGTCTCCATATTCTTTGTAGGAAGAGGTATTATTATATAAAACAACGCCATTCATTTCGAAAAATGGATCCACAGATAATCCAAGACAGGTATTCCGTAAAATATCAGGAAAAAACACCAAAGGGAACTGAATAAAAACCCACATGTGGCAACCAACGTGTAATATATAAGAACTCTTTATCAAAATGAAATTCTAAAATCACGAACGAAATAAATTTAAAATTTAACTAATTAAATGAATTTCAAATTGTTCAACAATGTATGAATGACGATCGTGACGATCGTTGGATCCATTATCGAAGCGCAAAATGGCGAGTTTAATTTTTCTTCTCCATAGTTGGCGTTTTCGGCCCATCTAACGGCTTGCCAGACGTGAGTTGTGCCTGTCCATGTCAAGATATCGTCGATCCATCTGGCTGGAGGACAACCACGTTTTTGAGGACTTGGCACCATTCCAAGCATTATGTTCTTTTCCAGGGATTCGTGACGAATTGTGTGACCGAAGTAACTGAGT
>JAUZND010006375.1:0-10794 GCA_034780555.1 Coelogynopora nodosa | reverse complement strand
TCTTTTTGTTGCATCTTTTTCCTTTTTATAAACACCGTTTTATACAGGAAATAAAGCCACTATTATTATATATTATTATTATATTATAGCAGTACAGAAATGAAACTATTTATGATTATTTTTTAAATTAAAATTCAAAAAAGAAATATACTATATCGTATACATAATATATATTCTTCATTAGTAGGTTGGAAAATAATAAAATTGTTAACATATAAAAAATTAAGAGTGGTACATTGTATCATATACAATTAACATATATTTGAAAAAAAATTCACAATATAGAGAAATAATACATAATAGTAAAGCAAAACAACATACAAAATATGGTCATTTTTCAATATATAATTATATATTAAAACAAAATATTCGTCATGTAATATGCTATTTACAAATCAAGGAACACTTATTTACAATTTTTGAATATATATATATATGATTTAACAATGAATAATGCTTCGCAAACAACCGCTGTTCAGCTAATCATGTCGAGATATATTAAATAAAAATGCAGTAATCAGGGATGTCACATAAAAGACTTAAGAAAGAAATTTAAAAAAAATTTAGATTCGAAAGTCTGTCTTCCAAAAGTTCTAGAAATAACTTACGTGCGAAGAAAACTATTTGACACATGATATTATTGTTCAATTATAAAATTATGGCAAGATAACAGAGGGATATGCCATTAATCATTGTGAGGTGCGATGTACTACTAATAAGTAGTAAACGATAATATCGACTTATTACTTGATAAAATAATATGTTTTTCACAATTTTCAACCGCTTTTTTTCGAAATTCAATTCAACTCAATTCAATAATTTATCTAAAATATATTGCACCAATACATCAATATTTCAGCAGGTTCTAACAATTTCAGTATTCGTGGGATTTTCAGACAATTTTTTGTTTGTTTATACTGCTTAGATAATGATGAGATAAGTGCTCAGTGCTTTAGATATTAAAATCAATGAAATCAATGCGTGATATACATGGTGTAAATTACTTTATTTAAATAATAAAATCTTGTTTATAAAACAGCAGAGATTTTATGTATAAATAATTGATTCAGAATAATTCTTATACATGGCAAGACACATCATTAATGTAATTTATAATCATAAACAAGTCGTACTTGCTGTGAAAACATTTTATATAATAATCGTAATGTCCTATATTTAAAAAAAACCCAATCAATCAGTGAAGAATTTAAATCTGGGATTGACTATAAGTTGCACTATATTCCAAACATAATATAGTATGCTGTAGAGTATAGATAACGAAACCAGACTGTAACTATGTGCAGTATAAAAAAGTAGCACGTTTATGAAACATGTAAACTAATTTCATAACTCTTCGTGTCATTGATACATATTATACTGGCCAAGCTAACCCTAGAAAACAGTAGACACTATTCATGTATTCTAGAGCCAACGATGGGAGTGGGATCAATCATTAGACAAAAATGTCACTGAACTGATCATACAGATGTCAGTTTCACCGTGAAGAATTAATCAAATCTGACTAAACATAAAATATCTTTAGATTACTTGAAATTGGATTGGTCACTGTGTCTATTTTTGCGATTTGGTTTTTTGTATTTCGAATGACATTCTTCAATTGTTCATTAATCGGAATTTTATAACATTCATACTTTAATCACGGGGATTACTTGTTCACATTTTTAATTAATTTAATTTGTAAATATAACATACCATTAAAAAATGTTACTGTAGGAGTATAACAATGTTTATATAAAATTGAAATAGTTATATGATCAAAGTTTCTATACCCAAACTATATAGCCTACAACAATAATATAACAATTATAAATAAATAACTACAATCAAACAATTAAAGTGGACTTAATCTTATTGGTTAAGAGACGAAAATTAAAAAAATTAAAACTGCTATATGCTTTTCTGGCAAAAGTATTAAACGCTTATAATCATAAAATGCTACTTGTAGATCCTCATTTTAGGTGAAACACCAAAATTTTAAGTTACATTTTATACTAACACAGAAGAATAATAAAATATCATTTTCAAGTAAATATTACACTTACAATTAATTGATTTAAGAATTATTGACAATTAATTATTTGGTATCCTTACCAATTAAAAACCTTATCCTTTTCGATTATTAGATGAAAGAAGGAACATTTATCCAAATGTATTATCTATTGGTTACAATTACCATAATTAGCGCTTCTGACGTCATTATTTTCATTGATTTATGATATTAGGAGGAAATAGTAGCAAGTCATCCTAGCCTTCGCAATTGTGAAGTGTTGATAAGATGAAGGAAATAACGACATACGTAACATCAGTGGTATATAATCTTCTGATATATCATCTTTCGGACCAACTATGGGTGGGTGTTCTTTGATGGTTCAGATACGGAGGACTTCAGTGTCGAACCAGCAGTGCCACATTTCCCTGAAGAAAAGTCACCGTGACCGCGGGGTCAGAATAAGAGCTGTGAATGTTAATAAATACGCAAAAAGTTTTCTGTTTTCTCCTTGATGCAGATGGCGAAATATGGATGACTGATTATAAATGCAGACTTCCCTTCATACATTATTACAGTGTTTTCATGCTGTACATAATTCAAATAAGTATATCGGGATATGGTATTTTCCGCTGGAATTCCACATAAGATACCGAAAACAATCGATAAATACAGGCCTGTATATATTTTGTTCCTCTGTTTTATATGCTCCTTGAGATGAAATGTATAGGCTCTTTATAAATACAGTTTACTAATACAAATGAAATATACATACATAAAACTAGCAATCACAACATAATCCAACAATTAATCATCCTAATGAGAACAAATATAGGTGTAAGCAATTTCGGGCCACCCGCAGACAGAAGTGTCCTGTTACTGTTACTACTTCCTCGAGACAAATATTGGGCCCTGATTGCTCATTCTTCTCTTCACCTGAACACGCCCTCCAGGGCCAACCACTGAATACGAGGATGATGGAGAGGAGCTGACACTGGCGGCGGTGGTGGTTGCCAGGGAGATCCGCTTCTTCAGTAGCACACGAGCTGTGGTGGTTCGTCGGGTGTCCTCCACTGTCGACTGCCCCCAGGTGGCCGATGACTTTACGGAGGAGCCACAGGAGCTGGGCGTGTTCTGATTGGAGGAGAGGATGTCCAATCGGGTGACCGGATCCGGAGAGTCTAGTTGGCTGCTGAGAGGGGTGCTGAACTTGCGCGGCAGACTCTGTCAGAACAAAACATTGACACGGTTCTCCCGTTTATAACTGAAATATGCTTAGAACCTGATAATAATGATTTGTGAATTTGTCTAAACTTCGAGTCTGTTATTAATATCAGGTTTTAAATTTCATTATATATATTTGACCCATTTACTACTTTGTATATATACAAATAAATGTGTATATTTGAATAACATATTATTCTGTGATAAAAATTACTATATTTTCCTTTTGGACTAACATAAATCAATTATACTATAAGTAACGCGCTACAAATGTGATGATTTAAAATACATCAAAACTGTGCGTGTTGTCGGCGCGCGGTAAACAGGTTTTGCGCCCCACCACACATCTTTAGATAAATTCTGGATCTGTCATTAAGAACAATGAAACAACAGCCTCTACTATTCATCAATATACTATTTTAAAATACCAATTATTCTAAATATAAAATATTGAAAACATAATATGATAAATGTATGATATATTGCATTACTAATTGATCGTCCCAAATTCCTAAATGAGGATACTAATTACGGGACCTGCATTGGGAAGACCGATCGTTATTTAAAGAAATATGTATCCATCATCGCCTACAGAATTATATTTCATTTTTTACAGGAACAATTAATTGTAGTATAAATTAGACAAAAACTTTGTAAAAGACAAAAAAAGCGAACGATATCCGGTAATTTGTTAAAAATAATGTTTTCGGTGTAAATACACAGAAGGACGAAGAAATAATTAGTGGTCACTACTACAATTTCAAGAGGGACCAATCCCACAAAGTGCCTTCCTTACTTAGCTGAACTACACTCGTTCCTTACCAAAGACACCAATATATTCCTTATCTAAAATAACTTCGTCAGTAAAATCAAATTAATACAAGGTAATCTTAATATGTAATCGTAAGATAGTTCGTAATAAACATAATATCAGATTAACTCTAATAACTAATATCGATTTTACTGATCTCTAAATAATTGCTAAGTATGTCTTTGATAGTAACTACTAATTTTCATGTAATATAGATGCTAATCGTTTTCGTTTGTTAATATTTTTTATCAATTAAGTTAAGTATATACTCAAATTAGGTCTACTTCATAAATAGTTATCCCTTAATATGATAATAACATCTCTAGATAGAAATCTATCAAATGAAAAGAACCAATTTATAAGCTTATTCAACCCAAACAAAATCGTATTATAAAGTAAACATTGTGCAATGAAAGATACCACGTATAAAATAATTTTAAAGATCGCTAATTTACATTGCCGTGCGTACATTTACAATATATGCACTTCCTATCTTTGATGAGAGTGAAACAGATACACGACACTGTAAACTGTATATTTCTTACGGCTGTGAATGAGTTAAGCTTTCTTTGGTTTACATATTTACACGATTCCACCGTATAAAAATAGTAAAAGTAAAAAAAGAACTGATATTTAGTGTACATATAATTATGTTCAAACATAAAACAACCTTTGTATATTGGTCGATATTGAAATATTTACAACATTTTGTTTGATAAGATGTTTAGGTTTCTAGTTGATCAGCATATATTACAATACAAAGTAATTTTCTAATATATTCTTTACTGATATAGAGCATATTAAATATAATGTTGAACATTTGCCTACTTGTAACATTTTAAGTACACATTATATATTGTGGCAATCATTACAGTAGATTGTTCTTTCATGGAATCAAATTACCGACATCTTAAAAAGTGTAATATATATTTTAAATATGTTGACTATAGTTGATTCTCTTTGTGCAAAGCTCACTAAAAAACACATTGGCATACTTAATAAAAATCAACCTTATTTAAAAATTCTTATTGAACTAAACTATTTGCATATATATGCTAAATGTGATATATTAGACAATTAATCAATTCACCTTATTACAAGCGCACAATAAATATAACTCTTAGACCAGTCAGGCATCTTTTGTATTTGAAATTAAATGACTACATGATAACTCAAGCAAGCGACACAAACGGAACAATTCAATCTAAAAAGAGCCGCTTTCAAATCCCCTAACGAAAATAATACACTTAATAATTTAAACCAAAATAATGAATTCTTTAAACCAAAACATATACATATATAACTTAAGGAAGTACTTGTTAGTATGACTTTGTGATTTCAAACACTTTAATTGTGAATGGTGACAAAGTGCTCCACTTTATGGGGATTATATCAGGAAGAACGCTTGTAACTCTTTCGTCCTCACCATATTCCCTTATAGAAGTAGACTACCAGTATTGCGCGAACCAATTTGATCAGTATTGAAACCATATTCGTGTCATCAACAGCCTTTAAGTATTAAAGAACATGCTTCATATGTAAATGGACACTTCGTGTACCTTAAAATTGTAAACGATATTTTAATTTCAGCATACCGAGATCCTCGTGAGAAATGACTACTGGAGTTGACTCAGTGTTCGAATTGCGTGTCGTTTTGCATTTTTGAATATAGAAATTTAAAATAGAAATGAGAAACATCCGAGTGGAAAGTATTTCAAAAAACCAGAAAAATCACACCCTGATCCAGAAAATACTCAATATACATTTATATAACAATAATTAAGAATTATGACTTAAATAGGACATAAAGTAGGATATAAATTGAACCTGTAAAGTACAAATTATTTAAAGTGAAGTTTTATTTATAAATTATTATGGAGCAAATCCTCATAGTGTTTTGGAATAGTATGCATCAATTGCGAGAAAATATATAATAAAATATTTTGCACAATTTTGAATATTATTTTTCGGGCATTCAACCCAGATTGAGCCTATTTAGGGCCACCACTGATAATGTGTACACAAACGGTAGTTAGGCAAATTGCTCACCGCATAACAAGGCGATGATGAGGGCAGCATTTCCGAGTCAGCATTACTGTTACCCTGTCGGCCACCAACGCTAGAGCACACCCCACTGAGGCCAATGTCTGACTGTGTCCCCGGGGGCCAGCTCTCTCCCACCGGCAGGCCGATGGCTGATGACGTGGTGGAACTTGATTGGTGCACCACAAGGTCGTTGACCCGCGGCTGACTGGAACTGCGTCGTCCAGTCTTGAATATGCTGGCTCTGAGGGATTACGTTGGGATAATTATTGGAGTAGGATCAATAAGGTCTCTCTTAAATAAAAACCTTCTTTTTATTCTTTATTACGCTTTCCCTTTTCTTAAATTTTGCAAAACTTAACATTTTCCATATTTTTTGCTGAAAAAAAAACTTTTTCAGTTTTCTTGGACATTTTAATGGCTTCGATTTGCATGTTCATATAAATTTTAGATTTTTCTACACCTACCTAAATCGAACGATCGTTGACTGACTTTTTATTTTTTATATTTATATTTTATTTTATGACTATTTATTTAGACTTTACATTTTTATTTTTGAAAATTTCTTAAACATTTCAGAGCAACAACAATTAACTATCGAGGATATAAATTAGAATAAAAATCTATAAATTAGCATTGTCAATCTTTTTCAGAAAATGTTAAATGTGGATAATGTGAATAATAAAAGTTTCAACGGTAAGAGTAAGAATTTCTACATTTAATATTTACGCTATACTTACGTCTCTTTACTCATAAGTGCTCGAATTAAATGATTGCATCAAAACGAATTTTAAATAAATAAAATATGTTATTATAGTAAACAATAAAAAAGTTATATTTAACTTACGATCGCTTCATGCTGATACGTTCACTGAGTCTGAAAATGGGAAAATGTATTCTTAAAAGAGATTAGGCTGGCTGGTAGTCTACACTTTAATCAAACATACAAATTTACCACAATAAAGGCTTTTGTAGCCTATATTAACAATATGCATTAAAAGTTGGGCTTATTTTGTATAGGTCACTAAACTGATTCCAACTCACTCGAGGTTATGGATTTATCCTAATTAAAATAAGTTCATTTATCTTTAAAATTAATAACCAAAAAGGCATTGGTTTTCATATCTATTTACATCAACAACAATGGTACGATTTCAGTGAGAAAAATACAATATTTACTAATGAATACCCAAACATTACACATTGTACATTGCTACTAAATATACTACATAAAACCACAGAAAAACAATAAACATTAATAATATTTTTCGTTCAAGTGTCTTTTCATTAATACATGTTTCGTGTAATATAATCAGTTAAATATTGACATATATAATCAAAATATCAAATTTTAAACGATCAGCACTTCACACAAAAGAGTACAATTTAGACTTATATGGTAAAAAATAGTGCTGTAAATACATTAGATAAATTTTTGTATTTATTAAATTACTTGCTTCCCGAAACATATGGAAATAAATGTGATTGGATAAAGAGTAAGTCTTTCGTATTTCTCGCCTATCTTATATAGTTTATTTAAAAACGAAACTAAATAAGTATTCCATTCATTATACTCTTCACATATTCTCAAGCATACACGTCAGCTGGAGCAGGTACCTGGCGGGCTTAATGAGAGAGGAGAAACGGTCGTCCAAACGACAGGACTTGATCACGTGACTGGGCAAGCGGAGGATTTTGGCGAGAGTGCTTGCGGAGAAACTGGCATCAAGGACCATGAGGGCCCCGTGGAGACCCGAGTTCTCGATTGAGTCGTTGTACGCCTGGAGGAGGAGGAGGAAGAGGAGAAGGAGGAGGAGGAGGAGGAGGAGGGGAACACACAAGTGAACCAGTAAAGTGTGTAGAGGTACACTGACCGAGCGGACATGTATTTGACGATAGAGCTGCTTCACAATGATTAGATTCTAGTGATTGATAGGTTCTAGCTCAATCGTTTCCACTAAACTTCTTATGTGGAACACGGTATTGCTGACAGCTATTGATTTGGCTATACAATTAAATTTAATATAGGTTTGGCAAACCAAGTATTTTCTAGAAATGAAAATGGCAGTTCGTCGTTATCGATAATATCGATACGGAGGGAGAAATCACTGTCGTCTTAAATGACCAAATAATGGCATTTATGAATTATGAAGAGCGACAAAAGACTATAACATATGACGGGGTGGGGTCTCAAATCTACATCAACACTATGATGTATAATCTATGTCTATCAATGTTTATCGACTTTGCTACCATTCAGATTTGACATTATATTAAAGAGATTTTATAATACACGTAATTAGTACGAACAATATCATACAAATATTTAAGACGTAACAAAATAATTATTTTTAAAAGGTTATTAGTATAGTAAAATGATATTTAGTAATTAACTATTCGACATCTCCAAGTGCTAGAGCGCTTTTGATCGTATGAGATCTCTTGAGTAGTGTGTATGTTAGTTGAATAAATAAATAATTTTCTTGAAGACGTCAAATGATTCATTACAAATATAATTTTATTATTCTATTAATATTACACCTATGTTTGGGTTTATATATTTATACATTAATATTATAACAATATTTCAGCTTTTTTCAATATGTAGATAGGATAATGTACACTAAATTCGATTTCTTTCATTTTCTGTCTTTTCATCATCTTGAATATTCATTATTTAAATCTCATCAAAGTTTTCTGTCAATGAAAACCAATCATAATATTCTGGAAATGTTGAATACTGTAACGTTATAATTGTATAGAAGCTCGAACATTCTTTTCAGTCTAGTACAATCATAAGTATATCATGTTATTGGGTGCTTTTTGCAGTTATTATGGTGTATTTTTCACCTGTGGAATTTACTAGGTATGCCTCAACTTTACCTCTTAACGTTTAAGACGGAATAATATTCAGACATTCGACAAATTAATAAAAAAATATGCATCGTGTTTCACGTCAGTGATTAACATTCAAAAATGAATTTATGATTTATTCATCAACACTAGTTTAGCACTTCGTGTAGGCCTAATATTATGATACAACATCAGGCCATGTAGAGCGTTAGACTGAAGTTAGACTGAAGTTACAATGAAGTACTTTATTCTCAGAGCTAAGGTTGTTTACCAACAAATCTAGATCCGCGAGCCACTTTGAAACACGCTGATTGGTCCAAACTAGAGGGTCAACGTCAGTCATTTCAGAGAGTTCACGACGCCTTGCAAGGATCTGGAATAAAGATGTAATGTAACTTGCTGTTTACATGTATTGTAGCGATGAGAATAATAGCTGTAGCCTATAATACGTTTAAACAAAATAATATAATAATATTATATTGCTACGTTAGAGTTATAATTTATGTTCAAAACAAAAATAACAATGCTACAATAAACAATGTATAGAAAATTGTTACATTCATTTTAAATAATTCGAAACTAATATGATTGTATAGTATAGTTCATAGGATGTTCATGATATTGTGAACACTTATCTATGTAAAGAATTCTAATAATTATGATCTGTTGATCTACATATTCTTCTTGTAAAAGCTCCGACCCTAAATGTAGGACCGCTAGTCGAGGAAAGGGGAGGAACGAAAACGACCCTATGGATTAAATCATAAGTGCGCACCTCGATGAAGCCGAAGAGGGATTTGGGTACGTGTCATTTTGATGTCTAGCACAGGGGACCTCTAGGGGGAAGGGATATTCCACATGTCATGCAAGTTCACATGTAGGACGAAGAGCGTGTGGAGGAGGTGTCAAGACCTCTGGTGATGAATTCATAGACCAATACATCGTTAATACTGCCAACCAACCAGTCACAGCTAAGTGTGGGTATGGATTGCCATAGCAAGCAAACAATTATGATGTAGTCCTTGTGTGGTTGGTGAGATGTTAAGAAACAATTATTATTTGCCACAAGTTCTTCATAAAAACAGTGTAAATTAATTTTTATAAAATAATGTGTTCATAATAAAATTATACATTTTATAAGCGCCACGTAATAATGATATTATGTATCGGTAAGTTAGTATAACATAAATTAACTAAAATAAGTATCAACCAGCAAGTATCAAACATCTGCGTTGTATTTCAATCATTTTCTAATTGGAGATATTTGCGGCAAAAATATGGTTTTCTAAAGTATTTTTGTTGTGTAAGATTTGACAACACGCTTCAAGTCACTTGAAGGGAGGAATAAAATAGTTGGGATCTAATGTTGAATGTACATTGATAGCAGAAAGGGACCTTTGATAGGAGGTTTAAAGGTCTTAATTCCAATAATAAAAAGAGTGCTTCTATTGAAATAGAAACGTTCTCTTTTGAAATTAACAACTTTTATATTGAACTGAATAAGCTGTACGTAGTTTTAAACTCCTTTATACCATCAATATATATATATATCTTTATAATTTATTCTTCTAATTAAGAGCGACGTTTTTCAGATGAACATAAATGTATTTAGATACACTTGTTTGCCTTTTTCTTCAATTTTAGCCGCTGAGCAAAATCAATTATATATATTGATTATATTGTCATTACCTCTTATCATTTGCTATAACACTGAAATTGCAAGAAACATAGTGGTTTTGACGATCTTCATATTTATTATATTATAATAAATATAATATAAACAGGAAACTGAGTCTAAAGTTAAGACATCGTCTGGCAAAGTGCTACGTATGGTCAACTCTTCTATATGGGGCCG
>JAUZND010006374.1:0-10794 GCA_034780555.1 Coelogynopora nodosa | reverse complement strand
CCGCATTCGACATTTTGGGTCGCATTCGATATTTATTATGGGGCCCTTTCGATAAATATAAATATATATATATATATTTAAATATCAAATAAATATATATATTTTTTAATTATTCTTAATTTTTTTAATAAAAAATAATTTTATTTTATCAAAACTACTTGTGCGGATATAAAATTCATTTAATAATTCAAATACACACATATGATTTATAAAAGTTCAGCTAAAACAACAGAGTTATAATCATATATATATGGATTGTTTGTTTATTTGTTTGTTTATATAGAGAGAGAGACAGGAATCTATTTATATATATGGTAATAATAATCCTATGAAAATAAGTCACACTATAAAACATTGCTCTGTTGTATAGCATAACTGTATTAATACGCTCAAAATAGTGTAACAAATATCGATGTACGTATCACGTAACGATGTATCTATTACATAAGTATCAATAATAAAAAATGGAATTAATGGTGATTTGAAAGTTGATTAATCATTAATTACCAGATATTTGTCGTATTAGGTACGTACATTTTTATCTGAAATGTAGGCTATATGAAGAGTATAACCGAATATATATATATATTCAATATTGTATTATATCTTACTACATTATATTAATATATGTATTTAAATGTTTGTAGTATTTAATAATTTCTATTTGGTACTACTTTCAAGTTGGATACTTGCATTTGTAAATCCCGATGTCATTTCATTTCGTTATATTTCAATTTCTCTTTACATTATTTTCCTATCGTTAAATTTATTAAAGCAAATCACGTTTGAGTATTGCTTTTATATATATATATATAAATATGCTACTCATTTCACATTCGTATACATTAGTATATAACATATTACCAGTCACGAAATATATTATGGTATACTTAGGTGACCTCAATGAATGATGTGAATATTGTTTAAATATTGGTATCTCCATGTATGTATAAACAGTTTTTGTTCCACAAGACGGTTTACTAATATACTTATTAAATTACATATTTGACTTATTTAGTTTCATGTTGACGAAGCGTTTATTTGTTTGAAATACATATTTTAAATAAACTGTTTTTTCAGTTGGTTTTAAATGTGGAATATTTATCTTAAAAAAGTATATAGTAATCACTAAAAAAATGAAAAGTTAAGCAAAAAAATTGCAGACTTTCTGGTCAAGGTGTATAGTTGAAGGGTAACATATTGAATATGATTAATATATTATACAAAATACTGTGGCTGTTTGTTTCCAAGTCATATGCACACATCGTCGAGCATGTGCTTTTTTAATTTGATTAATGGCTACATGAATTTAACTTTATACCAAACGTTTCTTTCTGCGGTATTTACTACAAATATTTAGGTAAGGTGTGTGTTAATTTTTGCATTAAAATTTTCAATGTGAAAGATTCATGATCAAATTTGGAATATTTATAAAATCACGAACAGTCAACATATCGGTTACAATAGTTAAAAGTGTATATATATATATTTATAAAATCAAATTGTGATCCTTGGTAATATATAGTAATAAGTTTAATATGATTTAATGTTAATACTTATGTTGCAGTCATAAGTTAAAATGGTAATATAAAACTATTTTTTTCGTGTTATTGAAATATTTTTATGCGATAACAAATACTTTTAAACAATTGATTTGCAAATCCAGATTGCGAATAAAAAGTACGTACATATTATCGATTTTTTTAGAAAGTTATGGCGGTTGAGGGGGTTTAAAAAATATGAGGTTTACGTGCAAAGCATAGGGGAGCTACATCAGACACTTTCAAACTTCTTATTAGGCCCCCCTCAAGACTTCTACTTAGGGGCTTTTCTGGACTTCTCCCTATCAGAGGTCCAAAGGGGGTTATTCTTAGTGACCCCATTGAACTGTCTACAGTGACTGACCCTGGGCTTTCTTTTTAAAGGGTCTCTCCCACGGTTTAGATTGAAGCTACCTTTATCCATCTGCTTCTAAGGGGCGCGCGGCGCTAGCTCTCTGTAGTATTCTATTTTGAGACGGGTCCGTTTGGGCATAACATACCTCTTTGCCAGGATACACCCATGGCTTTTGGAGTTGGAAATCCATTAACAGATAACATGGATCCAAATAACAGTTCTAAACCTTTGTTGTTGTAAACGGATCATTATATGAAGTTATCGTGTATGTACATTAATGAACATATATTATCTTGTTTTGTATGTAATACATTGTGATTTGCCTGAAGTAAAATTGTTTTAAATTAATTTTCAAATGATAAGGTCAAATAATTGGTATTGCTTGTCGGATACATACATTTTTCTATGTATATTACTAATGTATATTACTAATGTATATTACTAATATATTACTAATATATTACTAATGAACATCGTGATCAGGAGGAATTCGAAGAAAAGATTTGTACCTAGAAACAATAATTACCATATCATTATTATTGTAATGCAAATAATATATTTATATAATATCCTACCAGAATGCAAATTTAATAACTAAAAATAGAGATTACTCAAGATACACATGTATGGCCTTTTAAAGTAAAAGCTGCAAAATAATTTTACGGTATTTATGAATTTTTATACGAGTCATATATATTTTTAAGTTATGCGTCTTATTTTGTAAAAACACAACCACTTTCTGACATCTCCCGCTGCACGGCCCTGCGGTAATTTTTATTTCATATTTTGGTTTATGTACAGTATATTACAATATATTCTATCAGTGGTTGCTTCAATCAGTTTAGTGGGGAAAATTCTTATTTAAATAATTGCATGGGTCCCCCAGGACAGGATGTGTGAAGATATAAATCGTTTCATAATAAACTATGAAACAACTACTTCTTTAGAGATAATGAAAGTAGACAGTGTACCAGAGCGGAGCTGAGGCGTTATTGAAAATGTGGTGTCTGCAATAGTCTATCTACCTTGACTTATTATAATTTAAAAATAGTGATCACAATATAAGGAGCTGGGGAAATATCTGAATTTTCTTATATGATTTTTTTAATTAATTTGTTGTTATTTTTATTTGAAAATATTTTTATTTTGTAAATATATAATACTGTATTATAAAGGCCTATTTATATTTCCAATAGTCATCGACATATTTTAAATGAACATTATTTGTATAATTCCAGTTCAAGTAATTGTGTCCGACAAAGTTAAATAAGGTACTCAGTGTCCACTGGACACGCCTGATATATAAAACAGTACAGAATGACTGTTTAGAATCTTTATTATAGCTTTGTAAACTAATATACACTTTAAAAACTATTGAATTTTGTGTATTTCTGACTTCATTAAGTGCTCAAATAATGCTTTCATATCTAATAAGTCGAGATTCATTGTTGCACATTCGCGCAATCAATGGTGATTGTCTTAAAACATTACTGACATAAAAATATAATTAAAATATAATAGTTTGCACAATGTTTAGTCAACAACATAATATATAGACAAAAGAAATTTAACATACTCTTAAAGTTATGATGAATTATATAATATACAATATATATGCTATGTATGTTGGATTATATTTAGATATATCTAATGTAACGTATTGGAGAAATCACTCGAATAATTTACAAGATATTCTATACAAATATTTTTAAAACACACTTTATTTGAAAATATATATTGTTTCAAAAATACACTTTTATTAAATGCTTGACTAGTTATACCCAAATATTTTGATGGGATGTATTTTAATTTGTATAAACTTATTAAAATCACAAAAATGACTATTGAATTCAATGGAAAGTTACCTTGAGAAAGTAGATAAAAAACATCGCTTTTATTACATCCAATCACAAAGATGCCGTATAAAAATCCTTTTTATTTTGTCTAATTAGATAGAAGTGTTATACAAAAAAAGCACTAAAAATTGACTTTCTGGAATGATTTTTAATAAAATAATATAAACAGTCAGTATTTATAACATGGCTATGAGTCTATATATTACTTTAAAGTATTGATTATAATTACTTCTTTTTTTAACGATAATTATTGCCCCTATGTATTTATTTTAAATAAATTAAACTGTAAGGAGAACTATATATATATATATATAAATCAGATTAGAATCCACGTTTTGAATATGAGTTACCTGAATGCCCTCCAGAGCTTATGATTATAGCTTCGGATAGTTTGTATTTTACGTAACATAACTGTATTACACATCCATATAGATTAATCACATCATACAATGTCATTTATCATTACTAGATTCAACATTTTATTTAAATAATACAATTACTTCTTTTATATCGTCGAATAAAATGATTGGATCAACAATTGACAGCATATATTTACACACATTTTATTCAAAATAAGTATTATGTTCGTGATAAAATATTAAAAGCTACTCCAACATTTTTTATTTATATCAAAAAGTTGATTGTTCTATGTGTGCTACAAATGTTAATATCGATGTTAGAGCACTTATGACGTTATCTTCCTATATTAATTATCAATATGTTAATAACGCATTCTCTTTCATACTTATAATTCATTAAATGATATATATATTAAATGATCAATATAATAAGATAATCACACATATTTAAAACGCACTTAATAATTAGCTCAATAATTAACTTTAAAAATGCATTAAGTTCATAGTTGTCCACTTATTTTTCAAACGGTAATTGCTTTACAGTCAATAGTATTAATATCAAGTTATAATTGTAGTACAAAAACATTTAATACTGAAGGATCTTTATAGATGTAAGTAGATATATGATTATGTATCTTTTACTATTTATGTGTTTTTGTAGGGCTCGGTATCTACGTTATCTCAGATATCTGAGACCTGATTTATTAATAATGATTTAAATCACAATTTTCAAAACTGTAAAACGCCTTGAAAACAGTATAAGTACCGATTTGGGTTTATTTTGAATTGCGGCGCATTTTAAATAATGGCATCCACCGTGTTAGCATATTTTAGTTCAAGTCACAGCATATTATTTCAGAAAAAAAAAATATATATGTGTGTGTTATTGAAATATCTTTGTATCAACAATTATGAAGTAGTATTAAAAGTACCTTAAGTTGATTAAAAACGATCATTATGTAATACATTGCGCGGATAAATATATATGTATATATACAGTATGTATATATAGCGTTGAAACTAACTAAACATTTTAAAAATATATGTTTAATATTTCTATATGTCTTCGATTTTCATGACCGCTTTTCAATGTTTAGTAATTTTTGACAAATACTTATTTCACCTGTCATAACAACAGTACCAACACAACATGTACATACATAGTTGAAACTAAGCAGATTAGTAGTAGGAGGATTGTTGACTCCCCCCTTTGAAATATCTGTCATGTTTTCTTTTTAATTGTTAATTTTTTTGGTTTAATATATTCTTTTTTATATACCTAATAAATAATAAATAATAATAACAGAATATTACTCACACGTTTGTACTTAAAATTGTGGTATAATCCCAACAAATGTTATGACATTTGAATACAATTTGCCCCCCTTGGATGTTGTGCCCTCCATAGATTAGATTTCGGTTAGATCAGGCAATCACTGTATCCTTTAGAATGGTAACCATTTCTTTAGACTTTTATTCTTTCACTGAAGTGAGTTTAGTTTTAACAGTAGCCTAATTCATGTTTGTAATTATATTATATATTGTTATGCTATAAATTATCAAAACTGTAATTTAAAAAATTATAATTAGCTTGGATTATACTATATACATTACTTATAATTGGGTATATATTACTTGTTATGTTTTCTCTGATTATCTTGGTGACAAATATACATACTATAGTTCCAAACAATTTATTTTAGACCTCAAGGAAGAGTAGTTGATTCTCGACCTTTCTGTCACAATTCAGTTACACGTACAATAGAATGTGTTCATGTTAGAGAATTCTGCAAAACACCCCAGTGAATCAATCTATCCGGCATAATGTCGAAACAGAATGGCAAGATTTCAAAGTGCGCTATTCTCTAAGCTTCAAAACTTTTCTTATCAAATCGCTTAAAGATGTAAATAATTGCATACATTATATGTAGATGTCTGTAACTGTAAATATGACGTGTTTTGCTCATTGTTTATATTTTAACTTATTATTTAGATCGCGTTTTCTATGGTTATATTTATTTTATATCATAACAGTTCTATAAACTTTGCATTTTGTACATTTTATTCAGCTTTATAGCTTATGTTTTAAAATAAATTGTCATTGTATCTTTTTAAAATGTATCACGTTTTATTTGAATTTGACTTAATAATTTGTTTCACAAAATAAAAAATGTACCATATTATTTGAAAGCTTTTAAAAAGTTTAGAAACTAAAAGCGCTTGAATTTATGTGCATAACATCATACAAGTAGTTGTCATTTAAAATTAACTAAATACGGCTATAAATAGAAAAATTCTTCATTCCAACAACAAATTTAAAGCATTCTTTAATGTATATATTTGGTTATTGTAATACATTTATATAAAAAAATTGTCTCTCCAAAAAATAGCGAAAACGTATACAAGTTAAAACAGAGCATACAGAGCGAAAAGTAGCTGTTTTACATTTTTTTTAATTACTGGACATTTTTTTGCTTTTTATTTTCTAAAATATAAAAAGAGATAAAAAATATTAAAAAGGTATTAGGAAATTGGCAGTAGAAAACAAATACTTAAGCGAAATATTACATATTATTGTTGTTTTAATGAATAAAGTAGAGGTTAACGAATATACAATACATAGCTGTTTTATTGCTAGGTTATTTTATTGGAATTTTTTGACGATAAGTTAAATAAATGTTTGTAAAAAAATAAGATTTTGTCATAGCATGGAAGACAAAGACCAAATGTTCAATGTTATTTTAGAATTATACATAATTTTAACACTACAATATTTTTTGTTGGCACTGTTATTATATCAAGATAAAAACAATGTGTACAAAAATAGCCAAAAGTATGAAATTAGTCATAGAATGGTCATAAACTGGTCATATAAATTAAAGAGGTAAATGAAAATACTAAACATATTAAGGTTCACGCTTTGAAAGTAGCTAGTTGTATCTGTGGACATTTTTTAAATTGTTTAAATAGTTATAATATATTAGTAGTCAGCTTAACTTCGATAAAACTAGGATTCTGTATATATCTGCTACAATATTATATTTAACAAATATACAGGGTGGTGCCAAAAGTAACCGAACCCAAAATATTCATGAATATTGGTTGTCTATGTCTGAATATTCATCAATTATAATCTGAAATATAAAAAAATGGACGTCGTTTACAATATTTGTATTTATTACAATAATACATTTGAACAATTGGAAAAATTGATGTGTGGCAATTCTGGCATAGACAACCATTATTCATAAATATTTTGGGTTTTGGTTTATTTCGATTTACAAATCGAATGAGACACAAAATGTTGAATGCCTTTCGATTGGTCCCGCAAAAAAGGGGCCAATGTTTGGGACAAAATAGCCATATATATATATATATAAATAGAGCTCATTTAACATTTTGGATCGGATTTGATATTTATTTTGGGGCCCATTGGATTAGTAAAAATATACATATTATTTAAAATCTTGTCATTATAGTTTAACAAAGCCTTATATGTATGTAAATATTTATGTGTATTTTATATAATATTAAATCTTTGATGATATTTTTTATTATCATTTAATATTTGTCGCATTACATACAAAAGTGCTATTTGATAGCAATTCCAGTTAGTAATTATTAAACATATTATAATAATAAGAGTAAATATGTAAATAATAATAGTAAAAATATAAAATAATAAAATAATTGGTATTTTTTTTAAAAATTATATAAAATAATAAAAATAGTAAATAATTAATAGTAAAAATGTATTAAAAAGTCTATTTTCCGATTAAATATATTATTACATCATTAAGTTTTACGAGAAATTGTGAGATCAAAAATACATTTATAAAATTGCAATTACTGAAATAATTTCCAAAAACACCTTAAATAGAGTTTGAGTAATAAATGATGAAAACAAAAGTAATTTGACCTCCCGCACATTCAACATCTCAGCAACAAAATAAAGTGGCTAGCATTTTCCACACTGTATGGAAAACAGCTGTAAAACAAATATTTACCAGAACATTTTTTCATATAATTTTTTGTTCTATCCTTTCTATAATTAAGAATATATACAAAGTCATTCAAAGTTTGATAATCAGAACATTTTGTATTCGGATAATAAACTTGCAAGATCTCGATTGCCCTTTCAAATCCACTATGTTTCGACTTTAACCTGGGTCAATTTTCAACATAATTTTGTTATAGTATTTTAAAAATATTGAACATATAAAATTATATATTTCAAATTATTAAAATGTATATTAAAATAAATCATAAAAACTGAAATACGTGTAAATACTGTAGGTGTAAATATTAAAAACTAAAAAATATTTAGACATATTTATATAAAATAATTGAACATGTCTGATGCATATTTGGAGCTATATATATTGTGACTTTGTATCCCATCACAAAAAAACAATCATTCTTTGGATAGATCCTTAATTTATATATAATAATTTCATACTTTTTTATTTTATATATTGTATAGTACTACTGACAAATGGAAATTGCAGTTTTTGAAGCATTTTTACTTGAAGATATACTATATATATATATATAATTGTTCCCAATGCATCAATTATAATAATTAAATTATAAATTAAAACAAATTTGTTTGATAATATTTAACATATATATATATTAAACCCGTGAGATTGCGTATATAGGCTATGTCTTAAAATCAAAATATAAGTAATCAATATGTCAATCTTTATCCATTTATCAGGTTACATTAGCAATAATTCTCAAAACGCTGGGCATAAAATCAATCAAAAGAAAGAATGGATTTTCACTTGATCATTAATGCTACAATATATCAAATAATAATCTGTTTATCATGGCGCCAGTAAGGCTGTTTCATTGAACAATACATATATTCTGGTGCCGGCAATGTTGTTAGGTTTAAGATCAACCATTGTAAATTGAGTCCCCTAAAATCATGCATCCCATCATTTAGACAACATCAACAATCGATATATGTATTACTTAAGCATGGGTCTACGTTCTTGTTATAGTGTTTTGTATTTGTATGGTCGTATATGAATGTGATATAATAATAAATAATTATAGAATATTGTATACTTCTGTTGGGATCACAAGTAATAGTAATCTCAGTAAATATAATAATAGTATTATTATTAATATTTATAATTATTATTAATCATAATACTCCTATGTTAATGTACTTATCATTCTGATTTACAGTTTACTAGAAAGTGTGCAAAATAAAATATTATATTCACACTTTATTTTTTAGGCATGAGGGTCTTAAATTATAATTATTATACATAACTCAAGAAAATATTTAACAATATCATGTTACGTCAAAGTTATGATTTCAGACACAACCTCCAATAACATTTAAAAAACATTTGATATAGTTAACAATATTTACAGTAGGTTTTTATTTAAATTAACCACTTAAAAAATCTTGTTTAGTTGTTGGCATTTAATAGAAGTAATATAAGCTGAAATACGTTTTAATTTACTTGAATCTAATTCAGATGAAACTGGCCAGAATAGGTAAGTCAACTGTTTACCTAATTAAACTTATTTTCCTTACAGTCATGTAATAATAGGGGGTAACATTTAAAAACTAACATTTGGAATAAATAAATATATATATAACGTAAAAAGGCGTACTTTACATTATTTGTTTATAACATCTGCATTTTTTTATTAACATGATATATAATATACTGTATATAATACAATTTTATAATGCATTTCAGCGAATAAATATTTTAACGTCATTAAAAAAATGTAGCATAAATAATTAATCAGTCTTCCTATATAGAACATGCCTTTAATACGTTGCTGCAAATTAATTAAATATATATATATATATATATATATATATATATATATGTTTAGGGAAAATGTTTTGTACATGATTGATCAAAAAACCACACCACGTTTCATCACGAAACTTCATACAACGCGGGCAGCATTCTCCGGTTACAATTTACGTAGGGTTGTTTTGTTCACATCAGAAAATCTATACAGATCGAGATAATGATATGATTAAAGAAAGAAGATGTGAATTACAGTCATTTCTTTCAACTAAAACAATAGAATAACAACCACATAAAAAGTAATTAAATTTTAATTAAAAATCGTTTACAGCACGTATTTTTTATCGCATGAGGCAGAACAATTTTGTTTTTAATATGTTAATGTTACAACTAAAAAAAGTTTATATTATTTTAACAATAAATTTAACTAATACTTTACATGATAGTATTTTCGGTGAATCAAAATTCGGTGAATCAAACATATGTGTTCAACATTTGAAGGTAGAAGATACATCTTAACTTTATTCATACAGAATAGTATGTATTTTATATCATTCGAACAATCAATAGAAAGACTATATCTTCAATATATTATTCGAACAATCAATAGAAAGACAACATCTTCAATATATCATTCAAACAATCAATAGAAAGACCAGATCTTCAATATATTATTCGAACAATCAATAGAAAGACTACATCTTCAATATATCTTTCGAACAATCAATAGAAAGACAATATCTTCAATATATCATACAAACCATCAATAGAAAGACAATATCTTCAATATATCATTCGAACAATCACTAGAAACACTACATCTTCAATATATCATTCGAACAATCAATAGAAAGACCAGATCTTCAATATATCATACAAACCATCAATAGAAAG
>JAUZND010006373.1:0-10794 GCA_034780555.1 Coelogynopora nodosa | reverse complement strand
TTCTTTAGTCACTGGAAGCGTTATAACTTATAAATATGCGCCTAAACGAAGTTTCTGCATGTTAAAAAATATTCCTGCATCCGCACCAGTTGTAAATATCAAACTTCTAACAGTGTTAAATCCACAGATATCTGGACAAATTGCCAACAAAGGTTTTGACGATTGAAAATCCCATCCCGTGGTCCCACATTTTTATAGCTATTTTTTGCATTTTTTCATATTAATTATTAAGAGAAATATCCACGATTTAAGATGAATTTTGATGAAAACCTACGTTTTAAATAAAATAATTAATATTTTTTACATTTAAAAAAAGTTGCTGCATGTCATTTTATTCATCTAAGTATTATTATATATTACAATCTACAAATATATGAATATATAATAATTTTTACTTCCAGAAATATTTGAATAAAGCATATTTTGTAGGTAGTAAATGACATTCAAATGTATGGATTGGAGCTACACTACAATAGCGCACTACATAAAAGGGCCCAAATGATGCCCCGAAAACAGAACCAAGACCGAGAGACAATAATAATAATACTTTTATTTCTCAACAACAACTCCACAGACAGAAGGACTACGCGGAGGACGGCGGAACGTCAGTCGCAAAAATCCGCTCAATGGCCCACACCTCCTCGAAGGCGGAACACAGCTTGGCACAGGCCAGCGCCCCCGACAGCGGGAAACTGCTGATGGCAACCGTACGCTCAGTGAAGTCGGGAGTGACCGCGCCGTGTGCCATGGCGCCCACAACCACCACGATGGGCCCCCCGCCACCGGGACCGACGGGGACCAGGGAGCGCGGGTGGACACAGTTGTCCGCCGAGTAGGAGGTAGCCAGCTTGGGGCAGCCGGCGGGGAAGTAGCGGGTCACTGGGTTCTTCACCACCTGTCGGCCGGGTTGAGAATCGATTTACAGCCGATTGTTAGGCGGTTCTTAATAAGATAACTACTTTTTCAAGGTCAATATTCAAACACAATGGCAACTAAAAAAAGTAAAATGTTTAAAAAATGATAAAATGTTATAATTAATTTTGATACATGTAAGTATTTATTTATATCTTTCATTAATTTTAATATGCATTACTTATAAAATACGATAATACTATAAAAAGTTAAATAGCAATAAATTAAAATTAGTTATTAGTGAGTCATTTCGTTTGTTTATTTCACAATTATTTACCGAACTTCAAAAATCCCATTCATTTGTTTTCAAACTTAAAGTCTTTTAAATTAAATTGTTTGTTTATCTTAGGCTACATTTGCATTGACGACCTTGATAAATAGGTCAAATTTCCTCCGGATTTAAGTCGCTAGTGTTGTAATATACGCGGGATATATTCTAGGTATAGAATAATCAATAATAAAGTTGATGAAATATGTTCACAAATTTAAATCTACACTGTGTGGCAAGAGTACATTTAAATTGTGAAGATATCAATCAATAACGAATGGATCATCCCAATTGTACTACTTTAATTTGATAACTTTTACATAGTTGACTTTGAAATGATAAAATACAGTTTTTTAGTGATCAAATGTAAAAATATAACTACATAAAATTAATTATACAAATTTCATATTATAAGGAAAACATTGATAGTGAGTGAATTCTATTATATTAATGTAGCTAATTTTATATAATAATTAAACTAGCAATAATAAGTTCAGATTAGTAAATCATAACCTGAATAGGTACTCGTAAATTCAATAATGTTTTATACCAACTTATAAGAAGAAGTATGTGAGCCAATCCGAGAGAAAGTGTATTTTTAGTTGAAAAACACCCTCTCTTTCCGTGTTCAGAAGAGAACAATTCAAGTACTTATTAATCAATTTCTAAAATTAAAGATACGCGTCTAACTAATACTGTCCTTGAAAATCTTACGCCAGAGGAGATAATGAATATAGTACGATTTTCACAAAAGTTTAATAAGCTGGATTTTGTGAAATTCAACAGGCCGATTGTTTTTAGCTCATGCGCATCCTACGTGATTATGCGCAGTACACTTCCCCTACAATCAACTGTTCTGCGACCAATGCAGCCATAGACAAGAAACCTGAATTTTAAATTAAAATAGAAAAATAGCAAGTGAGCAGTCATGATGTTCTACAGCATGATATTTATTTAGTGAAACTCAATTATAATAGTAAATACACCATAATATAATAGAAGTTCCTACGATGGTTGGTGTCTATAGATTTTTCTGATGTATAGGCGATGCCTGCTGAGCGAACAGGTAGAAACTTTGACAGAGCAAACAAGTCGGGCAAAGGGAATTGTGTTGAACGTTATTTTCCTGTGTTGTATAAGCTCGGTAGTGTAAATATGCGGCTTGTATTTTAGTGGATAATTTTATCGATTAGTTAAATACGAGCTCGATTACAAACATAGCGTCAAGTCCTTCGTTACGGGAAAACACAACACATCTCGCTATATGCCAACATATTAGAAATAGAGATTTGTTTGTTTAGACTAGTACAAAATAATTATATAAAGTAACGAATAAAGTAACGAATAACGAAAGTAACGAAAAAAGCACGAGTAACAAATTGTTTATTTAATACATTCGGTACTTTCTTAATGAATGTTATTTTATGAGCAGAGGAATAAATTTGAGTACTAATGTCTAGATATTGGTGAGTTAAAGCGTAAATCATTACATTAAGCAATAGTTAGGCTACACCTGATACGACAAGTAAACTTAAGTCGAATAAGACTTTAGAAAATTAACATTTTAAAATCCACAGTTAATGGAGTACAACAGGATCTGAGTTAGTACTTATAATGAACATGACAATATTAATACATAAATAGCCATGATAAAAAAATCACAATTTCGTGTGTTAAATTATTAATGAACTGAATTAAAATAACCAGCAAAAGTTCTCGATAAACAGGAATAAATCATAATATACAAATATTATAACTGATTACAGTGATGTAAGTAAGGGTTAAATGCCAAACTAGGCACATTTAAGGTGAGGACAAGTACGAACAGACAGTGTAGACACAAACATCTCCTGTTTCAGTGGACCACCGAGAGTGGAGGGAGCGGCCTACCTTGAGCAGCTTCTGCTTCTTGCGTCCCTCACCAGCGTGGATGGAGAGCTTGTGCAGCAGCTGGACCATGAGGCCGCAGAAGCGATCGAAGGTTCGCGGGATCCGGGTGCTGGGATCCACCTCGATCAGGATACCCTTGGTAGTGCGGATGTACACCTGTTGGGGCAGCAGATAACCAGGGGAGACACACTATGAAGAGGGTGTATTTCAGGACGATTTTTGACCTCTCAAATATTAGGAAGACGTTAGCTGTCTATTAACCCTTCATGTGTCGACACATTTTCTTCACGGAGAAACCCTGGAAAAACAAACTTCCTAGCATCCGATTAAGCTGAAATTTGGTATACAGATACCTTCTGAAGACTTGTAGAGCTATTTATATTTTCAAGAAAAATAATCAACTGTTTTCATTTTTATCACCTCATTATGTCATAAACTCCAGTTTAGGAAAACTATGGGAAAATAATCATATATATGCTATAACTTTTGATCAATGCAACATATTTACTTGATTCTTTTTGCATCTGATTCTAGATCTCGAGATCTATAATAGTTAGGTATATATTTATATACTACTTATATGAATAAGCTACAAGTAGTATAAATGCTATGAGTATTATTTTAAATTGCTGGTTATTTAAATAAAAAAATTACAATTTAAGTAAAATGCATATATTTTACGATAAACTTTTTTATTTATTAATTTTGTAAGTTTTATCTTTTAATATTATCGGCAAGTATGAAAACCCGTTAAAGGTAGATGAGATATTTTTGACCAAACTAAAGAATGAAATGATTAAAACTTTGCTCACATCATTATCATTCTATATATTTAACTAAATATATAATTAAAAGAATATATCCTTTAAATTTCAAATTGATTTTTAAAGTTGAATATTTTCATATTTGTACATTAAGTTATCTATTTCACGCAATGATAAACAATAATTTAGATAATTTATGCAAAAATAGTAATTGTCACTATTATAATCTACAGAGTTAATCATATCTAATAAATACTTATTTTTTAAATCAATATTAAGTGGGATAATAATAACCTGATTTTAATAATAACTTGATTTTAATTTATTAAAAATTGCACATACGGTAGATAAATATGCAAAAAATATAATTCAGTAGTCGTTACATTATAATTAATTTTCCGCTATAGTATTAACTTAATACATATAGTAAATATGTTTACTTTATGTTGCCCTATAAATCGTATTACTCATAACATTAGGTACGGTTTATTTTGACACTATTATAAATACGGCCAAAGGGTATATTTCAATGTATTGTAGGTATATTAATAATACAATACGTTTTATGTAATAACCGTTGACTTGATAATACTATATAGGTATTCAGAAACAATTGATAAATATAACATAATGCAAATGTTGCAGTATGATACTTTTAACTGATCAATTTACTCAAAATATCGAACTGGCCAATTTAAATAAGCCAACACCGTTGAAATAATACGGGAGAGAGAACAAAAAGAGATGTCGGTAAGTGAACGTTGCACATGAACGTTGTAAGTGAACGTGGCATATGAACAGTAACCGCCTCATAGTTGAAACACCAGGATACATAAACACTAATACCAATTCAATGTAACTTATATCTACTTGTAAATGTGTATTGTCAAATAATGAACTACAATGCCATACTGCCAACATTCAAGTTAATTTAAAATACCAATAGAATTGATTGGAACAGTCAGGCAAAATCAGCTCACCAGATAGAAAGAAAAGGGATAAATCAGAAATAATAAAATATAAATAGAAAAGAAAGGGTAACCATATAACAAAGAAAACCGACAAAAAAGTTACACAAAAGGCAAAGGAGAGGAAATTCTATAACTGAAACCAGTAAAAGAACCAGCCAAAAGGAGACCAATACCAAAAGTGAAAGAAAATGAAGGAATTCTACCAATTTATATTTGTACTTATAACACAGGCCTAGGAAATGAGAGGATGAAAAGTATTCCTTGTAGTGGTTATATGTTAGCTAAAGTCATCATCCAGGACACAGAACCAAAACGGACCAAAAGTAGAAGCTTACTTAAAGAGATACAGTAGAACATTAATAAGGTGCGGGAGGGACTTAGGACCCTCAGCGGTGTGGTTACCCGGTTTGATATCGCGCTACCGTCACACTTCCCTTACCCTATAACTACTGATTAGGATGGTAAAAAAGCATATAGGCAAATATAAAACATAAATTTGTATCGATGGGTAAAAGAACGCATTCTATCCCACATAACACCCAAAAATATTTTTTTAGAATACCAACCATGTACATAATAATATGTACAAATATGTTAAAATGTATGTATATTAAAAACAATATACGAACATGTATATTATAGCTGTGATATATAGATAAAATAAAACGAGGCAATCGCGCCATGCCTGCATAATGTGACCCAAATACAAGATAAAGCGTGTTATTAGGCAGAATTAAACACCTGTTTGGTAATTTACAAAT
Organism: Coelogynopora nodosa; assembly: GCA_034780555.1. Lineage (NCBI taxonomy): Eukaryota > Metazoa > Platyhelminthes > Proseriata > Coelogynoporidae > Coelogynopora > Coelogynopora nodosa. The sequence goes on along the minus strand of JAUZND010006373.1, from coordinate 5,228 downwards.
GCATTGTATTCAATAATTGTCCAGTGAGTTTTGGCTAACATTATAAACATAGTGGCCAGAAGTCATCGTACTTTCGTCACGTTAGTTTCCTTATGTTAGTTTAAAGAGACAAAGCACTATAAGAATATACTTTTATCATTTTATAAGAATATACTTTTACTCAAATGTTAAGGTACTTTTAAAGAAAATTATACTAATTTCAATTCCCTGAATTTCCATGAAATTTTCCAGTAATTTTTCCTAATTCCCTCACATTTTACTTAATTTCTAAATTCCCTGACCCGTAGCAGTGGCAGTTTCAATATATATATATATATCCTTTAAAACGGTATGCGTCTGCAAGATCTATTGTAACAAATTTAAACAATGACTATTTTAAGACCTCGGTTTACTTAATATAAAATAAAATTATGTCAGAGTATTTACCTAACGAATTTGATCAGGGTTGGGCTGGTTATAGCTACACACACATATACTAGTTCAGAGGTTGGTAAATACTAATAGTAGAATTACTAAAAGCTGTTTGTTTATCAGCACCAACGAAATACTGAACAGACAGAACTATATTCTATGGATTGGAATGCACACGCACACACAAGTAAACTGTGAATACAGTCAGGAAGACACTACGAGTATGTAAATATAAATTGTCGAACAAGCAGCCATGATTGTAAAGTTCACTCAGATTACTCAAGTTTTTTTACAACGAATCTTTAGTATACCCAAAAATGACCACGCCGATGTCAAGGGTTTTGTTTTTGGTTAAAGATTATATTTTGAGTGGAATCTATATTCAACACTGGAGCTGTCAACATTTGACCCCTATACTATATTATAAAACAGTATTTAATGGCGTATATATGTAGGTATTGGTAAGCACCTAGGTGTAACATATGATATATTCACTGTTATATTACATATATATTGATAAATACTTATTGCTCACAACTCACATATATACTGTATATTATGCTTGTATGTACAAAAGAAGGTCCGCTATTGAAATTTATGCTAATCTTGTTTGATCTCGATTTGGTATTTTTTACTCGAAACATGTGTCTTCTTTATTATTATTTTAGTATGTATTTTATATACACATATTATTGATAATAATAATATTTATTATTTTAAAATTTCACGTTAAATGGAAATAAATACTTTTTAAACTTATAATTCATTATTGTTTTTGACTTATAAATGAATTACTTTCAAAGTAGTAAAACACATATAACAGTTAATCGCATAGACATAGAGTAATTATAATCTAAATATAGTAATATTTATTAAAATATAATAATATTTATTATATTATATTTTACAGGGTTCGTACGCCCAAACGGATCAAAACACAAGGCGTCTTTACCTTTTTTAAAGGGTTCTATTTTCGCTGACATAATAATAATCAATATTGGATCAAATTATCGCAAATTGAAATGAGTAATCACAAGAGTAACGAATATATCAAACAATCAACTAGTTCTTTCAACTATTTACAGTCTAGACTACTCCATAAATATGGATATAACAGAAATTGTTGCGAATACTTTCGTCTGCATTAAGCAGGTATCGTCCGGGTATAAAACGTGTATACAATATAGTGCAACAATGAAATAGTTATTCCTCATTCTGACGATTATCTCTGTCAATATACGAACCAAAAAGGGAGGGGGATGCTTTATAAAGAAAACCAAACGCGATGTTTTAGGCACGAAATGAAAAAAAAAGATGGGGTGGGGGGGTAGATGGTCAAAAAATCGCAAATATTAAGAGATGTTTCTTCAAATCGTTCAAATTCCCTCTAGGTCAAAATCCTGCACGGTCAAATACCTCGGTCCCTGGTCAAGCGTTACCAAACCAACCAATCGGAAACCAGAAAAAAATACCTGAAGCACATATTTTACTCCTACGCAAAGCTAGTATGCTTCATTTAATTATCACAAAAAAATGTTTATTGTACTTTATAAAAATAGGGGAAAAGCTAAAAAATAGTGACCTCTTCTCCCGTATGTAAAATCGCATTATGTCTATGACTATGTCGCAGAATTTGTCTATGAATTATAACTCATCACGTGACTGCATCAGGGGCCAACGTGTTTCAGTAGAATCATCGATTAAACGGTTATATATACAATATATATATAATAACGTTTCATATTTAAATTTAACACATGTGTTAACTTCAATAATTATATCTCAAAAGTTTTCAAATCAAAAGGCGGCGCGGGGCAAATTTAATATAGTGAATCTAATTAGATTAAAACGAAACACTATTCCCAAATGGCAGTCCGTATAATATTATCAATCGATTAAAAATAATTCATTTCAATAATTTAAAAAATACTGTAAATAAATCAATAAACAATTTCAGTATAGTTCATATTGAACTCTGTAGTATATTAGGCCTACTGACAGTGGCTAAGTAAATTATAAATTTAAAAACGATGTCATTGATTGAAATTGATTATTAATTTTTTTTAAATAATTACATACTATACAGTACATCAAATGCGTGTTTTCCACGAATAAAATATTTCACCAATAGATAAATCATGTTGTGTACATTGATTCTTCTACACTCAATTCAGAATGCAACTGAATGAATTCGAATAACCAACCGAGAACCATAATTATAGTGTTAACATTAGAGCTGGCAAGGGGGGGGGGGGGATACCCACATTTTCTCTTACCGGGAGGGAGTAGTGTCAAAATATGCCATTCAATTGATCTGGAATTTTCAAACACACGTTTTATGTGACTTATAATGATTTTAAGAAAATTTTAGAAAAATTGTTCTAGTAGTTTGATATCTATGAGGTTTTTTTCTGTATTTTAAGACATAAAACTATAGATGTAAATTCTTCAAACAGATCAAACTAAGCAGTTATGCATCATCGGTTATATATTTATCTCGTTAGATTGCAAACAAAAGTTATATGACACATTACAACAGATGACCGTAACATTATAGAAGTTATGTATGAATAAAGTCTACTACATTTTTTAACAAACAAAAAAGAGCTATTAAATGCTACTAACAATAAACAAATTAACGCTTAGAGTATTCCTCATCCTATTTACCAATTGGTTGATTGACTATTGTTTGGGTGTCACAGTCTGGGAGACTTTGACCGCGGGGGAATTTTGATTCGTGGGCATTTACCTGAAGCTATTTCACGGAATTTTCGACAACACAAAACCCGCAGGCTCGGATCTCACACCTACCTGCAACAAGCCGGCCCGGTTCAACGGACTATCGAGCAGCATGAGCAGACACTGGTGCACAATGTCGGGCCGCACACTGGCCAGATCGCGGCCCATCTTGCGGATCTTCTCCTTGTGCCGGTCCGGGTTGAGCAGCTGGTACTCCTTGCCGCCGCCCGAGGCCTTCACCGTCTCCAGACAGGCCTGGTCCAGCACCACGTACAGGCGCCGCGGGTCCTCCCGGCGAGCGGCATTCGCAAGGGGACCCTCGTCGTTGTAGTCGGAGTCGTCGGAGTCCACTGAGGCCATCACTGTGTGCTGTGTGTACGCTCTTGGATTGGCTAAAATAGGTTGTGAGTAGGCAATATAGATTTCACTTCAGAGTTTGATCACACATTGCTTTATGACGGAGATAAACAAAGGAATAAAGTGTATCATATCTAATTAGTCAATGTAAATATGTCAACATTATTATTTTATTAATAATAAAAGCGGAAAGTATTTAGTATGAGCGCCTATTTATCTCATAGTCGTAGTTTCACCCAATAAAATTCGTTTCCTTTATTATTTTTGTTAATAAATATTAGCATGTTACTAGTAGTAGTATATTTTATTATAGTATGTATATTATATTGAGTAAATATTTATTCATCAGTGGGATTTATAATGAATTCCCTGATTTTTGTTGTTAATCAAATAAAATTAGTTATTCCCTCTTTTATTAAAAAAGATATTGTTTATCTTGGTGTTAAATTTTTCTTTATTTTACCTTTCAGTAAGTTGATAGTTTACTCGGCGATATGATGTTAGCCGTACAGCAGTTTAACCAATTACGAAGGTTACTGCCCCAGTTAAACTTAAACGCTTGTATGGGACCATTCATCATAAGCTCAATACCAATATTACTCTAACAAATACTCAGACTAGTGCTGACAGCATGAAGGCGGTTGGCAATTACGCCACCGCCCCTGGTTGAAAGTAAGAGCTTTCTACGAGTGCGGTACAGTAAGAGTGGCGAAACGTGTGCAATATTCAGGAGAGTAACAGCAAAAGCAACATTTTCCCAAGTTCTTGATGAGATAAAATCGCTAAATAGCGCTGAACTTAGGGATCGAATCCCGAACAACGGCTGAGTGACAGTTCGCAGAAAGCAGTTCGCTGTTTGGCAGCTTTCTGCAATGAGCGGCTGGCATTAAGGGGCATGCCTAATACACGGAAGGAGTGTCGGTCGTTGTTAATCCCCAAAACTCTAGAGAACATTGAGCTAGTAGGCAATTGGCGACCTATTACGATCAGTCCCATTCTAACAAGAATATACTCCAAAGGGATGGCAGTCAGATTAAGCAAAGTGCCGATATATGTTCGTTAAAAAGCTTTTACACCGGTAGATGAATGCATGGAGAACATATATGTGGCTGGACTTGGCTAAAGGGTTTGGCAGTGTAAGACACTCAGAAATCAGAAGAGCTAAGCAGCGCAAAGGCATACCGGACTCACTAATTGAAGTAGTTCTGAACGGATATAACTGTGCAAGCACTTTGAAATGGGCGGAAGGTCCACCAAACGAATCTACATAAGGCAGGGTATGAAACAGGGATGCCCTTTATCACCAATACTTTTTAACTTTGTCCTAAACGAGCTCCTTGACAGGTTGTCAAAAAACGTCGCAGGATTAGACATATGTGGCCATAAGATCCCAGTGTTAGGATATGCACACGACTTAGCTCTAATGACTGGTTCACAGTATGAAATAAAATAAATAAAATAAAATTTATATTTAAATTAAATAAAATTTATATTTAAATTAAATAAAGGCATTCTAGTGGGTATACTCTCAAATTTCCGGATAATTCTGGGACTCCAAACTCTGCCCCCCTCCACACATGTCGAGGCGAGCAGCCGAGGCTATAAATCCAAGCTTTGTAGACAAACATTTCCTTTATTATTGTAATAAACATGGGTATATTTACTAAAATAAATGAATACAGAATACAAAAATAATGAATACTGTAATATGATTGGCTAAC
>JAUZND010006372.1:0-10794 GCA_034780555.1 Coelogynopora nodosa | reverse complement strand
TTTAAATGAAGTAAATTATAAATATTAGATTTCCCAGAATATTTGAAAATTTGCGCGTTTAAAAATAATAAATAAGGCCAAGGGTCCTTTTAAAAAATCTTCAGGAACATAATTCGAGTACAGTTCTCATCGGACGAATTGCGTTATATATTTTTTAACGTAATTGGTCAGACGAATTGACAATTGTGATGGTGTCTAATCCGTCCGACCAATTGCGTTCCAAAAAAAGAACGCAATTGGTCCAATGAGAACAATTCGTCGCCAACAAGTGTTTATTTGACAATGTTAATATTATTAATTGACAAATTTCCCAAAAATAATAATAAAAAATCATTATATTTTCCATTTTTAACTTTTTAATCAATAATTTTTTAATGTTTATATTGCTATAGTGATACATGTATTTCATTTATAATAGAATAATAATCTAATTTCTGTGTTTATATTTATAAGAGAAATTTCTAAGAGTATAACTATATTAGTGGTTATAACTATAATAATTTTTAAGGAGTATATATAAATTATATTTTACATATAATAATGACACTAGAAATAAAGATATCATATTAGATATTAAAGATATGTTCACAATCATCTATCTATGCAAAAAATCAACCATAGAAGATAGATATCTTTTTAAAGATTTAAGTAATAAAAAAGTTCTAGCTATAGTTTAAGTTTTTAAAATGGTAATTTTCAATAGAAATAGGTATACTAACTATTTCTCTGGTTTAAAAAAATATCTATGGTTTGATTTTTTGCATAGATGATTGTGAACATGATATCCTTAAAATTCCAGGTGGTTTGTAGTTTATCTTCATTATATATTATATAACATTAATAAAAAAGTTTCAGGCCCAGCTAGTTTGGGTTTTCTGGCTAGTTCGGGAAATACAAATAACCTATATTTTTGGCTGCCATTCATAAGCTTCACTATGACTATGTCATGATTGGTTGAATTTTTCATTATGCAAATGTGATTTATTGGGATTGTTTTATTTAGTTAAATACAACTGATGATTTTATTAAGTAAATTTTATAATAGTTTTAACCATGTCTTCATCATCATTATTGTCAGATGCAATATGCTGCTCTATACTATAGTAACTCAAATTTGACAGATATATACATAATCTCTGTTGGTTGACTTTCAACACATTCTATAGACTATAGAATGTGTTGCAGAGATTATGTATGTATCTGTCAAATTTGAGTTACTCCATGTAAAACTACATGACTATTTACAAAGTTTGATGTTTCAAGTTCAACTTTATTTAGGGTAACATGTGTTAGTGATACTGAATAAATTGAATTTTAGATTTGGATAAAAAAGTTTTGGTTTTATTGGAATTCAATTTCAGGTAAATACATTTGAATCAATCATAAAGGTGGTAGATGCAGTTAATTAATAAGACAACATTATCTTCAGATTTAGTGCATTTGAATGAAATGTAGATGGGAGTATCATCAGCTTGAATATTGTACTGAACATTGTGCACAGTTATTATATTGGATGTCAGTGCTGTACAAAGGGAATATAGAATGGGCCTGAGAACAGATCCCTGTGGTATACCATAAGATAGAGGGATGAACTTGGATCTTTGACCCATGAATTAGACATATTGAGTTCTATTAGACAAATATGACTTGAACCAAACTAACACAGAACCTCTGAAGGTGAACTGATTTAAGAGTCTGTTAAGGAGAATCCCATGGTCGACTGTGTTGAGGTCTAGAAATATGACACATGATACTAAGCCTGAGTTTTGAGCAACTGCAAAATCATTATGCAGCTTGATCAATGAAGTTTCTGTGGAGTGATCTGGACAATATGCTGATTGGAAGGAATAATATAAATTGTTCACAAACAAATTTTTTTGTTTAGCTACCATGCATTCTCTTTTCAAAGATTAGATTTATTTATTAGTAGAGTAATCACTGCTTGTTTCTATGAGGTTGGAAGGTGGCCAATATGTATAGATAAATTTATGATGCAACACAGAGTGGGTACGAAGTGAATGTGAGCAGTTTTGATCAGGTGAGGTCCAGGGAGCATGATTTCTGCTTAATGATAGCAAGAGATTTTTCGACTTCTTCTATAGAAAGTACCTCAAACTGAATGAATTTGACAGTTGATGCATTTGCTATTGGAGGTCTACTGCAAGTGGGGCTGAATTCATTGCGAATTGACACAATTTTTTCATTGACATAATTAGAGAACTTTTGAGAACATTCTAAAGGAGAGTCACAGGTCACCAAACTAGGAATGGGATGTTTGAACAATAAAGTTTTGATTGCAGACCAGAGTGATTTTGGATTTTATGATTCCTGACAAAGTTAAAATAATATTCTGTTTTGGCAGCTAAAACCAATGATTTTACTACATTGCATTGATGGATAAAATTAAGATGGTCAGTTTGAAACAATGTTGCAAGCCAATTTGATTTGAGTTTTCTTCTTAGACATATAGCTATTGTGATATTTCTATTAAACCAGGGAGCACTTAGGGTGAACAGAAACAGTTTTAGTAACTTGGGGTGTAGGTTTATTGAGAATATTTGTTAGTGTAGTATTATATTCATTGATAAGGAAAGACACTGAATTATCAGAGGTAAGTTGGTTGTGTGCACTTAGGCTCAATGTAGAAAGATCATCAGTGAAATTGACTATATTAAACAATTTCCACTTTCTAAAGGATATAGTTTTATGGTTGACATTAGGTTTAGGGATAGATAAGATGCCTGAAACTAAAAATTATCACTGATATGAAGATTGTGCACAGAAAGTGAATGAATGAGGTTGTGAAGATGGGAGAGTATGAGATTAAGAGTATGACCTGCCTAATGTGTCAGGCATACAACATGTTGAAGTATACTGAATGTGTTTAAAAGTTTAATAAAATTGCATGATGCAGAAGTAGTTGTATCAACATGTATATTAAAATCACCAATACAGATGAGATTCTCGAAATTACAGATAAGTTTAAGAAATTCCTCAAACTCTTCTTGAAATTGTAGAGATGATGAGTTTGGTGGCCAATACACAACAGCTATATTGAATCAAGGAATGAGTGTGTTTGTTAAAATTAAAGTAAAATGTTCAAATGAATGGTAGCTGGGCAGAGAAATAGTGTCATGAGAAATGTTTATAATTATTAATTGCTTAATATCTTTGCATACCTACCTATATGATATCTAGGGCTGACCAAAAATCACATCACAATTGAAAGGAGTAGAAGGAGTGATTTTTATAGAAGTAAACATGATGTCAGTTTTCTGTGTATATAGCAAGTTTATTTTTCTGTAGCTCATATGTTAGTCACATGACTAGGAACCAGAGGTTCGAAAATTTGTGAAATTATACTTTTTAACCTACAGCAAGAGCTTCTCATTTTCTTCCCTAAATATTTTATTTGCAGTATTAAAAAATAGAAGTTAGGTATTAATATTTGTATTTCTTAAAATATCTGGAATAAACACTGAACTAACTGCAACTTTTTAATTTATAAAAATATAGCTTGGAACTACCTGGAATAATAAGTATAATACTCTAAAGAATATGTGTGCAAAAATTTAACTATAGGTATTGCTTCAATCTTGAAAAATCATTAATTATATATCAATCTTTACCAAAAAATAAATATTTAAAATCACCAAAATAGCTATAATTCTTTTTAATAAAATATATCCTGAACCAACTTGAATAATAAGTACAATACCCTATATTTTTGCACATATATTCTTTAGGGTATTATACTTATTATTCCAGTTTTGGATATATTTTTATAAATAAAAAAAGTTATATCTAGTTCAGAGATTTTAAATAGTTATTTTTGGTAAAAATTTATATATGATTAAATTTTTTTTAAGATTCAAGCAACATGGCTAAATTTTTGAAAACAAATATTCTTTAGGGTATTATACTTATTATTCCAGTTACCATATATATCAGTGTATAAGTCACTCCGGTGTATAAGTCACACCCCTACTTTTGGCTTCCAAAAGTGTACTTTATGCCATAGTATATGCGGTACATAAGTTTTATCCTTAACTTTTCATTTTCAAATAGGAAAATGTTTAATCATAGGACACTTACTGTTTAATTATTATATACCTGGTTACAGTACAGTAGTCAGTACTACCTATAGGTAGCCACCTACCTATTTTAATTAAAAGTAATTTTAATAATTTAATATTTTAACTAATTAATATATTTAAATTTTATTGCCTTGTTTTTAATGCATTTTACAAGAATTATTTTACTCAAAATTTTCTATATCTGGTGTATAAGTCACACTCCCACTTTTTGATAGAAAATCTTGTCTTAAAAATGTGACTTATAGTTATATACCAATATATACAGTGACTGTAGTTCAGGCTATATTTTTAGTAATTAAAAAGTTATTGTTAGTATGGACCATGCCCATGGTCCATGGACATGGTGTTTATTCCAGCTAGTTCAGGAAATACAAATAACCTAAGATTAATTCAAAATTTATGCCTATGGCTAAATTTGTTTCATAAATATTCTTTAGGGTATAATATTTATACTTATTATTCCAGTTTGCAGTTATAACTTATAGTTCAGGTAATATTTTTACAAATTAAAAAGTTGCAGTTATTTGGTTTATTTCGGCTAGTTTGGAAAATACAAATAACCAAAATATAGCACTTACCCTAAGTAATTGGTTAAAATTCAGCAATGATGGCCAATAATTATGAATATAAGCATCAGAATCAGATAGACAAAACAAAAGTATAAACTATAACATAAGTTGTAACATTTGGGTTGTGAACAATGGTTCATTATATCAACTCGATAATAAGCCAAGGAAATATGGATAAGATAACTATATCTTATAATTTAACTATATAACTTTTTAAGATTAATACTTACTTTGTCTTTAATAAAAAGTATAAATTTAAATAAAAAAGTATTGTTTAAAATTAATATATAAAAAAATTATTATCCTAATATTACATTTATTATAATGCCATGGTATCTCACACCATTTTAAACCTTCCCATACTCCCTTCCACTTCCAATAAAGTAGACTTTCTTAATTTACTAAAAGAACAATTTATATGAATTATTTAAAAAAACCTTAATAGTGGATTTAATGTATTTTATGTATGTCAAGGGACTCGGGTCCCAAACATCTTTATCATTATCTAGAAAATTAATTAAATTTAAATCCCCTAATTTCAATTACATTATAAAAATTATAAAACACTTTTGTACTTTACATAAATATTTTGCAATCTTATGATGGATTGATAATGACTAATTAAAGATCGACTCTCAAGACCTGCAAAAATTGTTTACAGTTTTAAATTAATTTTCTTTCGCTTTTAAATAATGTTTTCATAAAATTAAACAAAGTCACAATTCATTAATAATATTAAAGTAATGGTGAGAAAAATTAATTGTCATTACAAAGCAAACCAAAATGAAAATACCTTATTGTTTATATATTTATCGAACTCTTCTTATTGGAGTATATTTGTATTTAAATATATTTTATGTCCATAAACATGTCTGTATGTGTCTTATATCAATAATCCAAACGGGGGTATCTAGCTAAATTTGGCATAAATAGCCGAAATTTTAGAACAAAAAATCTGCATACCTGTCAAAGGATTTTATTAATTAATTTAATAGCGTGTTTTAAAAGAAAATCATTTAATTTATAAGTTATGTATGATAATAAAATATATTACACTAAATATTGTGAACTGGTAAATAGCACAAGCAACTTAACAATCAATAAACTTATGGGTAACCCGCTAGATATCACGATGTTATTATTACCGAAAATACACAATGTTAATAGTATAAACACAACGAATAAATTTGTTCAGGGAAGTTAGATTGTATTTAAATAAACATTTTTGGGTTGTAAAACTGTAAGTGTATTGCTAATTTATTCTAGTGACTTTTTTTATTCAATCACCCAAATAGCATTCTTTAACCATTCGTACGTTAAGAGGGGTACTTTTTTTCTTCAAATTAATGTAGTTTTTGATTAAACTACATATAACGTATGACCCTGATTTTTTTTTCAGTGGCTAAAATACTTTTTTCTAACTAAATAATACAACAAATGTAATTTAAAATATTTTTACATTCCAGAAAAAATTGTTATTATTGATCTAGTTTATAATAAGAAGCCTGGGTTATCATACTTGTCGATGATATTAGGAGCTAAATATTGCAATATTAATAAAAATAAAACGTAAGTGGTATCTATTTAGCATAAATAATAAAATTATTTATTAAAATAACTAGGAATTTAAAATAAATACTCAAATAACATTTATACTACTTTATAACTTATTTAAATATGTAGTATAAATATAAAAATATATCAACAAATATAGATCTAGTGATCTGGAATCAGAAGCAAAAAGAATTAATTTAATTGGTTGCATTGAACAAAAGTTATAGCATATATGGTTATTTTCCTAACTGGAGTTTATGTCGTAATCAGGTGATAAAAATGATACCAAACGATTCATTTTTAAAGTACAAAGCTTTGTACTTTAAAAATGGTTTAAAAAAGATAAAAAAAGTTAAAAGGGTTAAGTGGCTCTATTTAAGGTTTAAATATTATCCGTGACATACATATCATTGTAGCTAAAAAAATTAAGTCTACCTATTAGATATTCTATAACAACGCGACGTCAGATTCTAATAAACGATTTATTAAGTCATAGATTTCGTATTTTATCATGTTTATTTAACACCATTTACTATAAAGAATTCGCAAAACTAGAACCATTCATTCGAATCTTAGATTGTATATCACGACAAATATAAAACATGTGATATGTGATTTCACCAAAAAAGTACTTTGAATTGAATTAATTATAATATATCAAATGGCTATAATAGAAACTACTTATTTAACGAAAAGAAAAATAAAAAACAATAAAAATAAGATTTTTTATTTTACATACATACGAGAACAATAAATTAGGTTACACGAAAAATAATATATTAGGTGTGGTAACTAAATATATGCAATATAATACTGGAGCTTCATTGCAAAAAAACAATTATTGCACAATACAAAATGTGACGTAATTTTGAATTTAAAAAATACAGCATCATGATACACATATAAAGAATAAAATCATGGCAAAAGTAAAGCAATGTAGACCTGTAGAAAAGCAATTAAATTAAGAAAACAAAACGGACCACACTATACAAAACAACAAGACATTGAAGTAACAAAATTGAGAAAAATATAGTCGCTGTATAAGACCGTTAATTTTGATTGAATGAAACTGGTTTGACAATAAAATAGTTCGACTATCTAACAAGTGCAATTAATCGATTTATCCACTCATTATGTGAATGTTTGAAAACAGCATAACAATATATTATTTGTTAAACTAAACTTTATCCGCTTATCTGTTGACATTTAAAATATCAACAACATTGGCAAAATAACAGCGTTCAAAATTGTGAAAAAATTATCGATATATAAATATGAAACAACATAAAGCAAACGCTAATCACACAACTGAATAAAAATGTAAATTATAAGTCAGGTGGTACTAGGTTTTAGTTTTATCACCATGTATTACTAAATTTTTCCATAAAAATAGATGAAGAAATGGTGTGTAGAAAGAGTTGGTTTTATGAGCAAAATAATTATTGGCGAATTGATGTTCATAAATCACGGAACTATTTGATTCAAATGGGAAATGCATTTGTTTAATATAACAATCGTAAAAACCAAAAATAAACTATTAAAGGCACCGTCTCTTGATTGCACATTGTTAAAATAATATTTGGAAGTGAACTGGATAATGATTTGAGCAAAATAAATAAATAACGAACAACAAAATAGAAATTTATATCTCATCTCTTCGCACAATTGAGGGACGCACTAAACGTGACGCCATCGGCAGGCGAGATCGAGTTTGGGGAATGTTACTCATTGATCCACTCGGGCGCCCAATGTTCGATGCAAGCGGACGAAGTTGACTAGACAGGGCTGACAACGCCAACGGGTTATCTGCACTCTTTGTCATAGGCGAGTTATAGTCAACATCGGTTATCACCATCGGTATATTGCCTGTACTCGTTCCTAGAGTAAAACTGACAGTATCAATACCCACGGGATGGTGACCTGTAACACGTGTCGGCGGGGTAAGACGGCTTGTGTTTGCTGATCTTGGAATGTGTATTTCATTAGCAGTCATACAATCCTGATTAACGTTCGCCAAGAGTGAGTGTGCGCTAGCGCTGGTCATCAGAGGTCTACGATCAAAACTCGCGGTCATCAACTGTGGATTCACACCTATTGGCGAGTGCAGGGGCCCACTGGATGCAGCAGCTCGAGGTATACTCCTCAAACTTGCCGCCATGGTTCTGGGAGCAACCAGTTTACCCGGTCGCCAGGCGAACGAAGAACCCTCTTTAAGATGCACTTCCTCCTCTCTTGCTAGCGCCATGATGTCCTCGTAGTGTGAACGCTCATTCGATACCAGAATATGCTGCCGTCGCTGGGGTAGATGTAAGTATTCACTGAGTACCGAGAGGAGACGACCAGATCCTTTGTAATATGAGTTACGGTCGAATTCAGAACGAAACCATAATTCGGCTCCGGTATCAATATCTTTTTCATTTGTCGGTGGACAACCAACCAGCCATTCATCGTCACTTCCAGTTACCGTTGCCTCTAGAAATTCTTCTGAGACATCATTAGACTCCACAGTTTCAACAACAGTAGGACACAACTCGATTTGGGAGACCTGTTCTTCAAAAACATCCTCATCTTGAGCTGTCTCTTCGACAGACGGTGTTACATGATTTGAGTCTTCTAAACTTCTCTGTAGCTGGTGAGATGGATCTTCTTCGTCTGAAATTGCACTGGTTTTTTTCTGACGCTCTAAGCGAAGAATTAAGGACTGCAACCGACGCACCTCACTTTCTCCAACCTCCATTAGGAAGTGCTGAAACGTGAGATAAAATTAAATAAATACATACGATTAAGAACTGAGAAGCATAAGAAATTACATGTAGCTCAAGATAGGCAAAATGTCAAACAGAAATTTATTGAGACTATTATTTTTGAAAAAATATAATTATTGTCTACAATAATACTGACAGAAGATAGTTTATAATTCGATCATATGTGTTTTGATGTGCTTTTCAGTTGGAATCCAACAAAAAACGAATATATTAAATTATAACCGCGGGGTTCAGAGGAAAATTAACTTTGGCTTCCGGAATATTACATGGGATAAATCTTGAATAAAATTATTTTATAGCGAATAAGGTCTTGTATATAATGTATATTGGTCTGCCTTTTCATGACAGTTAAAACACTTAATTCGGCAGACGCACTTGTTATTATGTCATATCAACGCATTACTCTCAAATGTGTAATTTCACTGCTGAATATTATCAGTTTCAAAAAAGGACACTTTATTTACCGTGTAAACAGTTACAGCAGCTATATTACTTAGTAATAATAGATGTTTCACATTTAAAATATGTTGTTTTATTTAATTTCGTTTGGCACTGATCATTCTAGAATTTTTTAATGGCTCGACCGAATTGATGTTGGAAGGATAATTGCTAACAATATATTTTACAATCTTTCAAGTGACTTGTTGGTCATTTACTCATCCTTATTTTTTAATTATAAAAAGATGTTCAAATAATTTTTATTATTCAAAGTAATCAAAATTCGCAATTGTGCGAAGAGAATTGTTTTGTGGTGGTATTGACATATGAAATGGAGTGTTGTCATCTACTAAAACTATTCCACTGTAATATTGATCTTAATATTTTTTTGTTTTCCTCTTTTTTAAATGAAGATGGTGACTCATCATTTCGGGCTTCAACCGACCCAAAGGCTCGCGGGGACAAACACACTTAATTTATTTTAAAATATATATAAATACACGACGTCCTGGAATTTTTTTTATTTGGTTGGAAAATGTGATAAATAATATTAAAAAACCCGAATTTAGCAATTGACAAAATAAAACCGGAAAATATTATAGTAATATTTTTGTTGTCTATATGCTTTTGTATTGTAAAGTTTAGTATTTCCATATGAAAATCGTACGACATTGTTATAATAAATATAACATAATATTATACTTTCCAATTGTCGTTTGTTTAGTACAATTATTATGTTTTATTCTATGTTTTACAAACAGACAAACTGTAATAGTTGCAATAATATATGTAAACACAAAAAACTTAAAATATCGATATTTCTATTGCACAAAATTTGAAAGTGGTTACAGCGTGGACTGCCTGTAAATAAAATTATATTTAATATTAAAAAGTTTTTTGTCGAGATATAATTATTCTTCACAATAATTTTCTGTCCAAAGTAGCTACAATTTAGTTATTTAACACGAACAAATTACGAAAATCCAGAATAATCCTGTCATCTATTACCGGTAAGCAAAAAGTAGCTACAATATAATTATTTAACATGAACAAATTACGAAAATTCACAATAATCTGTCATGTATTAAACAAATTTAGCTACAATTTAATTATTTAACACAGTTTAATAATACTGTTTAGTTTTTATAATTGCCCATTAATATTCGCTTCCCTGCAAATGACTAAACCGACATTGGTTCTTCTCAACTGTTTGAAACAAACATTTTTAATATCAATTAATTAAAAGAAAATTATTATAATCTTAATCAGCATGTCTGGATTAAGACAGATTTAGGGTGGAATGCAAAAACTGTCCTCGAGTAAGGCGTCCTTGAGTTTCGAGGACGCCTTACTCGAGGACTCCTCGAAGTA
>JAUZND010006371.1:0-10794 GCA_034780555.1 Coelogynopora nodosa | reverse complement strand
CTGCTGAAGCCTGACCTTGATTAGTCCCATCTGCTGAAGCCTGACCTTGATTAGTCCCATCTGCTGAAGCCTGACCTTGATTAGTCCCATCTGCTGAAGCCTGACCTGGTGTTAAATCTATTATTTCAAAAGATGCAGGTTGTAGCAAATCAGATGCTAAAAAATCTTCATCTGAAAATATTGTTGGTCTGAATGGAAAGATGCCTGTTACCCTGAAACCGTTTTGGGCTTTTTCCATGTTACAAACCCTCACATAGGCAGCATTCAATAGCGGAGCGATTTCGTACTGCGTTATTCTTTTCCCTGGATTTGCTGTCATAAAGATATCACACTCTCTGTTATAAGCTGATTTAAGAGGTGAGAAAAAAGTGACGTCTAGTGGTTGCAATTTGTGTGAACAATGTGGAGGCATTGTAACAACTGATATTCCATTTTTTCTGAACATTTCGTATGCCTTTAGGCTACAATGACTCTCGTGATTGTCCATCACTAAAATAACTTTATTCTGCGGTGAGCAATTAGTGAATTTAATAAAGTGCTCTAACCAACGGATAAATATTTCAGAGTTTGACCAACCAGAGTCTGACACGGCTAGTATTGAAATAGAAGGAGCTCCTCTTAATAATACATCTGTCATTCTTTTTCTTTTGAAAACAAAAAGAGGAGGTACGTATATACCCCCTGCACTCATAGCACAAATAATTGTTGTGGTTTCGCCTCTTTCTCCACTGGTCACTCTTCCTAATTGGTGTTGCCCTTTTTGACCTAACACTTTTTGTGGTACCTGCACAGTAGTAAGCCCAGATTCGTCTACATTATAAATGTTATGAGGTGAAAATAGGTTTTCTCTAAGTGTTACCGTTAAATTTTTATAAAATATTCCGACATCTTTTCTATTAAACCCGATCACGCGATTTAAGCTTGTGGCCTCGGGCTTACGTAAGCTTATTGTTGGGTGGCGCTTCACGAAATCGTAATACCAACTGTCTCCAGCAAGTTTAATATTTTTGTCAAAGGGGTGTTCTAATCCTAATTTTTCTGCAAAATCAAAAGCTAATTTCCGGAAAGATTTCTTTGATAAGCCGTGGAAAATCTTAGATAGTACTAAGACTTGATTTAATAAACTTTTTTCCTGTTCAGGTGTAAATACCGTTCTTTTACCAGGATTTGGTCCCCTAGTTTTTCTAAGAGACAAGCGATCACGTAAAGTCCGCCTTGGTATATTAAATTGTAAGGATCCCTGTCGCACACTTAACTCTCCATTATTGACCCTTCTCATAGCCTCACGCAACCGTTCTTCGGTCCAATTGCATCGGTCAGTCTTTCTTTTATAATTTCGGGGCATTCTGAAAAATAAAATTGATAAGAAAAATTAAATGATTACCTAACCTAATATTTTATTAAAATCATAGAAATGTAATTATAAATTAAAATTAAATACTATGGCATAGATAAATAAAACCATAATATTAATAGCTATACTTTAAATTATTATCCAGCATGCAGGTATAATACAATGTAAGGTTTATTTATCTGTATATAATGTCAAATGTGGCCGTACAGAATATATATTACAAATTTTACATATATTATATAATGTACCCGAATAGTGGTGCAGCATTTATCCAAACAATACCATTTTGTATAATGTACAATAGTTATGTTAGAAAGGATGATATGTGATTGTAAATTATTGCTTAATTATTTTTAATGGGTTAATTATCAATAATATAATAGTATTGCTTATATACCTATAGTGATAAAATCCCTATATTTAATTATAAATATTTACGATCGATGTGATGTCGACGTATAAGATTTGCATTTATGTATTTTTTAAATTTTTATATGTAACCATTTTATTTTACAAAGACACGGTAAAGAGTAAAATTTATTATATTTATCTTTACAGCGAGGGAGGCCGGTTGTCTGCCCACGCGTATCATTATTAACATAAAGGGTGTTTGCGGTTGCGTAACGGGGGGGGTATTTCAAAACCTAGTTTTTGCGAAACGTTATTTGTGAATAGACTTTTGATGTTAAAAAACCTATAGCATTATACTAATTTAAATATTTTCTAAAAACTCTATCACTGTAAAAAAACGCGGTTAAATTTCAACAAAGCCCATTTTTAAAGTATAATCCTTAGAGTAATACTCTATGGTACAATCCATGACTGTGTATATATACATACCTCTTAACATATACAGTATAGATACGGCAACGATGATCGTATCTATAACTCTAAATATATAGATATGGTAATTACATCTATATCCTCGGTCTATATATAGATATAGTAATTAAATATATATCCTCGGTCTATATATTTATATTCTATAATTAAATTATGTAAAGAATATTATATAAATTATTTGACTTTTTAATAACTAGTACATATTATTTTTGTTTTACCGCTTAAAATTGAGGTATATTTATTGAGGCAATAACAACAAGAGATAGTTATTTATTTAATTTTTAGTTTAGAGATCACAAATAAAATTAAAATGAAAAAAGTAGACAAAAACGGAAAACGAAATAAAAATAATATTACAAAAGCAGAAACTAAAAATAAAACTAAAACAGGTAAATTTCTTAGAATCCTTAACTTTGTAATATTTAACAATATTAATAAAGTTAATATTTATTAAACATTATTGGCATTGGTACTTTGTCTTTAACTTTGTCAAGCCCTGCATGGCCATAGCAAGAGTAACATTTTTCGAGGCAAGAAACTTTAAAGGCGCAAAAAGACATTAAATTACAACATTAAAAGCGTAATATATTTAAAATAAATATATAATTAGGACATAATAAAAAACAAATATACAGTATATACTATATATATGTATATATAATTATATATATACTGTATACCTATACCTATGGCTATACTATAATAATAATAAATAATGTATTGTCAATACATTATTTATTATTATTATTAGACAATTATTTAGACACAAAATCAGTACAAAGTACAATCTAAGTGTACAAAGAAATAAAAGTAAGCACAAGCTGAGTGGAACAATAATACAAAAGAACAATGAGTTATGGGTTATATGAGTTATAACTACAAAAGTTTTCTTTCTACATTAATAATTATTTTACAGTTCTGTATATATGGTATGAGTATATACTGTATAGGCATAGTCAGTGTCATAAAGTTTTTTATCTATAATAATATAGGATGTATAGACATTTTATGCAATATATAGGATAGGGAGATACCATGCCATCGAACTACTGATCTACAATTAAATGCAAAGTCAATATTATATGTGTCAGTTCATTATGGTCAAGCTGTTCAGATTTTTGACAATGTCATTGTTCCTAGTGATCTACAGAAGTGGCAAATACAAGAATTTATAATAATACCATATGGTTGGTTTTTTTTTATATGTAATTTATGTAATTTTTTTATAGGCCTTGCTAAGTTATACTTTGACTTTATTAACAGGTAATTTTCATTTTTTGCAGATATTTTGGTTTACTGTTTGATGGCCTTCACTGGATGAATGAAAATTATAAAGGGTACCCCATTTTTTGCCAGTATCATTCTTCTAGTCTGTAAACAGGTTATCTATAAACTCAGCTTCATTTTAGAAGCTGAAAAATGTATATAGTCTTTATTAGAATAGAATAGCCATTTATAAATGTCTTCTCAGTAGGAACTGCTCCTTCATTTATTTCATATAATAAATATAGTAAGAATTAGTTTTATTCTTTTTTCAAGTGCATATACACAACCAATCTTATTTGTTTAACAAGTACCCTCTGTCCTAAAAGTCTGCGTGCATTAAAAAAATAGATCAAGTAAAATGCATGTATTTTTAATAAAAAGAAGCAAGAATCAATAGTAACATAATTATTACACAAATCTATTTTCACCCAATTGTAATGCAATTTAACCGCACATTAATTTGGTCAGTTAGAAACTTCATAATGTCTCTGTGGCATAATTGGTTCCAAACATCATTTGTGGCAGTATGCAAGGAATCTCAGTTGTTTGGGTCATGGAGCTCAACCCTATCGGCAACTAACCAAAAAAGTCCTTGGTCCAAGGGGTTGACATCGGGGCTCTGTGTTGGTTCTCTAAGGACACAAATTGTAGGACGGCGGGCCATCACAAATGCAATAGAAGCTTTATCATTTTCAACAATATGAGGAGGGGCATTATCAAACTGAAGAGTGGTGATATCAAATCACTCACATGTAACTTTCCTGCATATCTTCATTTTCAGAGCCTTGTGCATTCTGTTTACAACATTGTGAGAACAATGAAGTGGTCGGCCTAATCGATGACAAGAGCTGTTGCAATGTCAATCCATTTGAATGAGCTGCTTTGTTTCATTTTGGAATGCTGGCTGTTTCACCATGCTGGGTCAACCAGACCACTCTTTGGATTGCATATGACCTTGTTCTTGAGATCTCCATAGTAATGAAGATGGATAGTTGCAACCAATCCTATATTCTTGACACAGATCATGCAGTGATTCTTCTGTAACATTGTCTTTTATTCTCTGATAACATATTTTAATATATGAATCCTGTCTTTTTCAGAAAGTTCAACTGCTCTGTTCACTCTAGGCATTTTTCATGCAACTGATTTTAAGCGATACTCTAACCTTAATTTAAATTCAGACAAACAAACAACCAATCAATATTTTCTTTAAATATTTGGTGCAGGTAAGAACACAAGCATGATGGCTAATGACAGCCATAGATTAAAAAAATCTATACACATAAACCATAGACAGACATATGATACATACATAGTATGCAACCAGACTTTTAGGACAGAGGGTACCTTCTATTGAAAAAGTATTTTTATTATATAAAAAAAAACACATAGAGTCTGTAATCTTTGGATTTAGATTTGTATACTGATTGTAAATTTTTGACATTTCATGCATAGGCTTTATCAAGTACAACTGTGCTAGGAAGCAGTAATCAAGTAAATATATTATAACTTATTATAGAGTACAGTAAAATAGAGTTATACAGAAATAGCCAATCAAAAACGTACAGAAACAGAGTTAGTGCAACAAGCAAACATTTTATAAAAGAGACATAAAACCACAGAAATAGACTTTTATTGCCTTCATGTAGGTAAGTATGTATTATTTATATATAGGTATTCTATCTCAATGTATAAAATAAAGAGAGAGGGGGAAAAGAGAGTTTGTTGTATGTGTGTATTATTATGAGATAAATTGTAAGCTCATACCTGTACACCCATTCATTAGAGTTGCAGCAGCTGTTTTCAATATGTAGAGAGCTTCTATTGATTTTCTCTTCTTGTTTGAATTGATTGCATGATGTATAATATGCCAATGGATTACATCAGTAAGGTTTGATAATCCATGTATGTTATGCAAATGGTCTGTCACAGCTGATGGGTAGTTTCCTGAAATATGTTTTTTTATTTGAGTTCCCACAGTTCTGCTTGTTTCTCTTATATATATTTGGTTGCACATGCAGCATTGAATCTCGTACACTAGGTTTTTAAGGAAATAGTTATTTGGTTTTTGACTCGATTTGCAAGTTTCGCAATTATGTGGACAAGACAGGCGCTTTTTTTGTGGTGTGAAAAAGTTGTCTTATGGATTTTCCGGAATCAAACCATAGGCGAACATTGTCTTCAAGGTTTGCTCTCTGGATTACAGCCATGCATCATCTTTTTTTAATTTCGTAGGTGTAGGACATTTGATGTAGATGTAATTGTTCTTCGGTAGTGTCCCTTTTGATTCCTTTTTCTTCTTTTTGTATTCCCAAAAAGTGCGTTACAAAATCTCCTTTACTTGTTCAATCAATTCCTTGGACAATCTTCTGTTGTTCGCTCTGGCTTCTGCTCATTGTAACTCTCCAAAAACTATTCCTTTCTTTTGAGAAACTGGGCTAAGTGAGTCCCAGGAGAAAATGACACCACTGTGGATATCTTTACTGTATAGTTTGGTGTAGAATCTGCAAATGGAGAAACTAATTTTCGTAGTCCAAAAAAAACACTTTTTTCTTCTTGCAGTTTTTCCGTGGTGAATTTTATGTTATCACTCATGCTTTTAGCTTATTGTTAAAATTTGGGTGGGAGGTGAGTTCAGCAGCATTTGCTATAATTAATAACTCTGACTGCACAATAAAGGCGTCCTGTTGATCAATTTGAACAATATGTATGCACAATACTGCCTGAACCTTACATTCATGGCATCCATTTACAAGATAATCAAATTATTAATGTACACATCAATACCTGAGAACATGTCAGGAAGTCCACAATATAATGTATTTCTTCAATTATATATATACTAACATTTAATTTTTTTTATTATTGAATATAAAATTGCTTCAAAAAAGAATATAGTATTTATAAATGGATTTTTATATGAATTATTTAAAGATATTTTCTTCTATATATCTATCTAAAATGTGGCAATTAATATTTCATAAAAACTACATTCATATGCTGTCATCATTTTATGAGAAATCTCTCTGAGATTTAAAAACCTTTTATGTATATTAAAGTACAATATCAACCTGAGAAAGTGTTTCTCAGATAATTTTATTTACAGATTGATATAATTTTTATGCAAGTGATCTAATATAAGAATAAATTAAAATTATCAGTTAGTAGTAGGTGCAATCAATGGCTCAGTGAATTACCCAAGTTACTGGAACAATTATTTTATGAGCTTAATGTTTCAAGTATATTTTATAGCTGTTTTATTCTTGATACACATAATCATGCCCATGCAACTGATTTGGTACAGAACATTATATCTCAGCATGGTGTTACTAATTATGGGAACTTTGAATTAAATGAAATAGTGTCTTCATTTCATAGTAAATATATCTTAAAACATGTTATTCCAAAGGTGCAACAAAGAACCTGGCTCAAATAAATAGAATTATTGATGTATTGTTTGTTTCAAGGAATGAATTTGTACTTGTAGCAGAATTTCAGACCAGAAAACTTTCAATTCTCAATGAATATGTCAAGCTTATGCAGAATAAGAATCCGTTTAATACATACACAATTAACTGAAATGTGCCATCTTCTTACACGATTTTGTGCATATTTCACTTGACCATCCAAGATGCTGTCACTAACTAAGGACACCATCCACGATCTGCACTGGCATTTATCTCCCTAAAAATGTATTTGAAGATAGGAATTACACAAAAGTGGGTGAAGAAAAGTTGTTTCAGCTAAGTCAAGTTATTGTACCAGGTCTAATAAACACTGCATTACGTCTGCTGAAAAAACTGTAATTAAAATAATGCGGTAATCGATTCACAATCTAAACTTAATAAAACACAGGTTAATACGTACAGTAGCATATTAATAACAAAAGGGAATATAATTAGCAAAACTAGTCATTAAGTATACCTAATTATGAGTAGAAAAGTCATAGCGTTACATGGGGGAAATAGTTAAACATATTAAAATGGTAAAATAAAACAAATATTTTTAACCAAAAACCACACGACCCTTGAAGAGTAGTATGGATTTAATTTGTTCAATATCCACTACGTTAAAAACGTAATGACCACGTTCGGAAATCTTCTCCTGCGGATTTACATGGATAACATTTGCTTTTGATTCGACTGTTTCTTCGGGGACATCAGGCCAGATATACGCTCCTCCAAAACCTTTAACCATATATTTGACAACAATATCCTCTTCTGTTTCTTCAATTATTTGTGCCATGTATACATTTAATACCTGCTTATTTCTTCCATTGAGACATACAGCAACAAATGTTTCCGGTGTCCAAATTTGATTTGTCTGCAGCTCATCCGAAGTGTGATCTGAAAATTTTAATTAGTTAAGGCATACTGCATACAAGGTAACACATATATACTGAATAAAGTTAAATAGTACAAAACATTATAATACTTTCGTTTTAAAAGGATACCGATAGAGATCATAGCTGGTTCTTCACTTGCACTTATCTGTACATGATTGTTGTTTTCAGTGGTATTGAGCGAGCATGGTTCTTTAGGAGTACAACATCCTTTCTCTTTGCGAATATGCTGTATGTTTCAGCAATCTACGTAGCTTTGGTTTAAGCATTGAGTGAATTCACATTGAATGCAGTTAGAGCAATAGCAGGTTACGTTTCTGGTCTCAATAAAACCCTTTTGAACTCTCTTACACTTCTGAATTTCATTATGCCATTGATTGGTTTGCCGAATGTTTCGTCATCTGATCTGCTCACATCCTTGCTATCCAAAAAGTAAAATGACCATCGAATCATTTTATGATCTCCTCTGGTATTGGGGTCAAATTCCATGTGTTCCTTGGCGTACGTATAATATGTCATCGGATAACTTAATACCAAGTCCTTTCGAATAATTGCATTCCTCAAAGGAGATTTTACGTGATCTCCTAGGCCATCGCACACGTTTTTGAACTCGCTTGTTTTCCCATAGTTACAAATGAGTTTACATCCATGCTTTTCTGAAAAGTTAGCTACGTCGCGCATTGTATGCCGGCTTTTAAATTGACTAGCACAGCCGTCAGAATACCGATGCAATGTGTGTATCTGTTTGTTTGGATACAATTCATGCATATGCTGTAAAGCAAGATCTGTGCAGCATCTTACCATATGCGAATCATGTTGAAGGTCATCGGAGATTATAATTACAGCTTCTTGTTCAATCTTTCCATTAATATGGTGAGTTATGGCTATAGGGAATAGGCTCAGACTAACGTTTTTTACATGAGACGCTATGGTTTCCTCTGAGAACTGAAGTGGAATGTTCTCAGAAAAATCCATAATCATTATGACATCATCAATGGGAAAATTGGCTTGTAGTTCATCCAGCTGATGCCACTGCCAACAACACATCTTGAAGTCATGAGCCGGAAATGTCTGTAAATCGGCAATCAGACAATGCAAAAGCTCTTCAAAAGTTGTACTTACTGATGCTACTTCATTATATCTTTTCACTTCTTCCTTTCCCGAACGTTTGTCAAACTTTTGACGTTTAATTGTCGTCCATTTTGACCACTGAACCTCTTTCTGACGTAAATTGATGTCTCCCAAGATGTCAGTGTAGTGTTCCATGATCTTATCTGACCCGCAGCTATTGCATGTGCGCTCCAAACAAGTTCGTGCTGGTAAAGGAGTCTCGTGTTGGCAAACCGTTTTGTCTATAAATTCTTCTACCCTTTCAATCTGGAGATGCAGTAGTGAGTTCGTTTGGCAGAACGTATTTAGCGCCTTCAACTTCCTGATGATGTTTGAATGATATACACGAACGCACTTGTCTTTTCGCGTTCCTTTTTTGGCAGTTACTATGTACTTCGGTCTCATTTTACAAAAGGTCTCAAATGAAATAGGATAATCTTTGTACTCTACTTTGAATTGAATAAATGAATCCTTCATGCGATCTCGAAGAACTCTTTTCGTGACGGTCACTCCTCTCTTCTGTCTGTACTTTCTTTTCGTGTTAAATTTTCTTGGGTCTAAAACAGTGGAGCCAGGAATGGCTTTTGATATATTATTTCGAATTAAAAACATTTCTGTTTTATAATGCCAAATAACTCGTTGCGCTCTTTTATGTCTCATGATGTCATCCCGTCTTCTCTTTCTTTATACACTTTGAATTCTTGAGCTTTGGTGTAGGCCTTCTTCGTTTAGTAGTAGCCGACATTGCTGGTTTCTCTGCCATTTGTACTGAAGCGACCGCACCCTTTTTATGTGACAACAAGGTTTTCAAACTTTTTATCTTTTTAATTGCCAATAAATAATCTTTGTCGCTCTCGAGAACGTCGTCGTCGTTGACTTTCTATGCTAAGATTTTGTACGGGAGATTTTAAAAAGTCCTCCCAATCTACTTCTTTGGTAACTCGTTTTCTCTGTCGCCAAATTGCTTGGCAGACTTTTTTAAATTCGGGATTAGTCGCCCTTTCTTCTCTTTCAATAGCATCTCTTTTTTTCATCCTCTTTCTTTAGTTTTTTCTTTTACTTTCTCAAGCTTTTCTGGGTTTACCTTAAGATTTTCTCGAAATTTTTTAACTCTCAATTTTGTTAGTTCTCTTTTACGGGCATCTTTATCTGGATTTTTTTCAAATTTAAATGAGTTTTTTGTTTCCTCATATTTATTCTAGAGTCCTAAAAATAATTACATTAAAAAAATATTAAGTTATTAGACACTATGTATCACTACTAAACTTTATAATATAAAAAAATACATTAGTTACTTAGGCTTCAAAAACAACAAAATGCTTCATAGATAAAATACGTAAAATTGTTCTCCTACGTAACGCATTTTGGCATCTTGTTGAAATTGTTATTATAGGCTAATTTTTTGTAGTACAATCTGTTACACAAATTTATATAATTCGCAAACACGTTTTCAGCATTTGGAATGTAATAGTTATTATATATTATAAGTAGCTCACATCACAATGTCAGCGTTACACGTATTTAATTGTGTCCTAGTAGCCATAAATAAATATTATTTTATATTTCGATGGATAATTCTTAAACAAACAAATATCTATACCGTATGTGATACGTAGATTCTCATAAAATGACAGTTATATTATAAGATACACATTGTAATAATATTTAGATACAAGTAGTTGCGTTACATTTTTGCGTTATGTGTATGAACTATGATTTTGAGGCCTTTGAGTGAATTTAGAGTTCAATATAAAGTTAATAGATTCAAATGATATACTATACCATTCAGTATGTGTGTCATCATCATCATCATAAAATCGGTTTATTAAAATAATAAAAAAATACCGGAGATAGAACATTAACAATAAAAACACAAAAA